>OMNS01029734.1:0-24854 GCA_900303225.1 Laemonema laureysi | reverse complement strand
GTCACAGACCCCCGCCCCCCCCTCTGTTATTATTATTCTGGGAGCTGTGAGGAAGCTGTGGGGAAGAATGTGGTGGTGGTGGTCGTCGTGGTGGAGGCGGAGGTGTGGATGCTGTGGTGATGAATGAATGTGGTGGTGGTGGTGGACTACCTGCCACCACGCTGGCCAGCTGCTGGGTGCGTGTGATGGGACAGACTCTGCGTGCCTCCACAATGGCTGAGGAGATCTTCTTGGCGTGTCTCTCCTCCCCGTACGCCAGGAGGATGGACGCGAGGGCTTGTTGATCCAAGGCGTTCACCGCGTCAGCTGCGTCAGACACGCTGGAGTACCTACGCACACACACAGGAGCCCAATTAGGTCGCTCTGACGTCACATCCTCGCTGACACGGATCACTCCTGAGCAGGCACCGCCGAGCTCAAGACGATGCTCCGGAACTTAAAGTGACGGTGTCGCTTTAAGGGGGGGGGGTGATGTTCCACACTATTGACACTATGACATCAGAAGATCTCTCCAAGGCTACAGCCATACATTAACACTGACTGGTTGGAACACGACATCAGCATGGTGTTTAATTGCAATGGCAATTCATATTTGTACTACTAACACATCCCTGTTGGTCATGCCATCATGCCATTGTTCACATGCGCATTAAAATGGCATCAAGTGCATTTGCAAGAATAACTAAAATTTAATAATGTTTGAAAATTATTATTAATTACTTATTTTCAGCCACTGCCTGCTGTATTTGGCCTACTCTGTTGTATCGTTAGCATATATGTTTGGCAAAATTGCACACATAACAGATTACAATACAGACCTTGAACACTAAGCCTGTGTTTGTCCACCCCAGGGAGATGACAGAAACGCAAATGCATGCAATGTTTTTTTTTGTAATTTTTGTATCAACAATGGCCTTGTTAGAGCAGAGGTACAGAAAGAGCTCACGATGCAGGTGTGAATAACATCCCCATTTTAGATGAGTGGGGTAATTGCAAGCCTCCTTTGAACGTCATGAACATCTTTACAAGACGTACAAATAAGGTCCTCCTTCCTGATTGTCTCCTGGTTAAAACAGTTTTTCTTACAATAACTATACCACTACCTCTGTTACAAAATCGAAATTTGCCGTGTTCAGATAGGGGGGGTTTAACTGTTGTCTCTCATGGCGAGTACAATATAGCCACTGCAATGTGCGGTCTTCTTGTTTAACGACGCGAGTCGTGGTGAGACGAGACGTAATCATTGAATGGACTACATTTATTTCGCGCTTTTCCAACCTGAGGCCAAGTGCCTCACATTCTCCCATTCATACACACATTCATACACCCACAGCGGTGTCAACCATGCAAGGGAACAGATCGCTTGGCGGGAGCAGTTAGGGTTGGGTGTCTTGCTCAGGGACACCTCGACACAAATAACAAGGTCCTCCAGAATAAAGAGATGTATTGGGTCTGGAAAATCACAGGCATTCTTAGAAGTCAATGAGTATGTATTAGGGTACAGTATTGGGAAAATAAAACAACGCATGTGTCATTACATTTTGGTTGGAGAAAAAATATGGGTGAAGTTTCAACAAAATAATATAGGTATGGCATCATAAAAAAATCCCAAGCAACAATGACGATAATGATAATGAATGATGGTTTTCTTTTTGGCCCTAAGTGGGCGGAGCCAGCCATGGCCATTGTATCCTGAATATGATTGGTACAGTCCTTGTTGTTTATTATTGGCCGTTGTCTTTTGCTGCGATCATGTGCTCCTCATCAGATCTTCCGACTTGTTCATGAGCTTTTAAGTCGTAATGTGGAAACGTAATGTAAAATACAAATGTGTTTTATCTTATTGCTCAGGGTTATTAAACATATTTGCTACAAAATTGGTTATCATCACTCTGGCTGGTTGAGGTGACATTATTAAGTACAAGTATCTTCTTGCAGCTTCTATGCTAGTTGGCATAGTCCGTAGGGGCTCAAAATGAACTTTTTTACAACTTCAAAAATGTAGGAGCACCAGCAAAATGTAGGAGCACAAACAATATATGTCGATTTTTTTATTGATAAAAACATTTTCAGGTAGAACAATAATAAGAGTGCTGATTTTGAATAACACTAGATGTAAACAAAAATGTAAGAATAGTAAATAAATTAAATCCAGCAATCAAAAAATAAGACTCATTTGCTGTTACATTTGGCAAGTAAGCCTACTGACTGAAAAATAATATTCCAGAAATAATGAACTACTTAACTAAAAACCATTAAGCAAACTAAACTTGCATACTTATACTTAAGCATTCACCAATAATGGCCCCCAACAAAATGGTGCATTCCACCGGGAATACCTCTACAAACGCGCAATCACTCGCAGTGAAGAATAATAAGGAAGTATCGGTAACTTCGCAAATAGAGTTAGTATTTAATTTAACAATATCTAATTTAATGCACTGATTAATGTACCAAGAAATACAAATAAAGGTAAATCAATCTGAACAAGGCACGTACTGAGTGTACTGACTAGCAGAGAAAGGGATGTTCGAATGGAAAAAAATAAAATGCAGATTACATTTTGGGAACATATGCGGCCAAAGCGGTCGCAATTTCGAGCCCTGGTAGGGTTCGGTTAACGCGGTTGTTTCCCAGGAAATTTAGTTTTTTTTGTTGTTGCATTGGAACGGACAATAGACGCTTCAAAATGCATTTCCCATGAAGCATTGCCCCAATAATGCACGGGTACTTGTCCAGGACAAGAAAAGGTCATTGTTTCTTTGCAGATTTTTTCAGACATGATACCAGCGTAACCCACTTGCACACGTGCGAGTGGATACATATTTATTTTTGCACAGAATATTTTTAATAGCGATTTATATGCGATCAAATCTGTGGCACTGTACAGCCCTGACAGTTATTTTCTTCCTCTGAAACAAGTTGGCAATTAAAAATCAATACACAGACATGCATATATTCACCCTAATAACATTGGTATGGTAAATGGTAAGGTAAACATGGTCTGTGAAGGTGTCATTGAAACATAGCTGTATGCTTCCTCCAGCCATGTTGGTGTTATGTTATATTGTTTTAAATGGATGCACAGACGTATGTAGCTTATGGGAATGACACACACTGCCAAGTCATCTCACACAAGTTTCACGACAACATACTTGCGGTTTTGAGAAGATTACTCAGCGTCATTAGCCAAGGCGCTTCCTAACAAGGCAACAACAAACCTGGCAGCGTTTTGTAACTCTGCCTGTTATACAGACAAACAAAATACAGTAGATTGACTTTCACAATCTAGCTAGCAAGCTAACATGTTTACCCAGATCTGCAAGCTATAGGGCTTAAATATTTAGTATTTACTGAAACAAAAACTGATACAATTACAAAACATATTCTATTGTAATTATTTAACTTGTGCATAAATGTGATTTGATTCATTTTCAATGGTCACAATGGTTGATGGCTAATCTTGCTTGCTAACTTTCGTTAGCAAGCATTATGGTTGTTCACTTGTTCCCTACACATTTCAGTTCCCTTTGAACTGAGCATTGTTTGCTCCCTACGGTTTGGAGTCTTACTTAACTCTGTGCAGTCCACTTCGCAGGTAACTACGAGGTGATCGGAATGCAGCTATACTGTACCTCCGTCGGCCATGATTCATCCTAGCTCTCCCGCTTTGAAGTCCCTCTTGAGGGCTTCTAGGCCAATCATAAAAGACAAGGAATGTAACCAATCACATTCAGGGATTCAATGGCCAAGGCTGGCTCCGCCCACTTAGTGCCAAAATGAAAACCACCTGCGCGAGCAGAAAAAATATCCGATCGAGCAGGAAAACACTTTGCGAGCACGAGCGCAAAGACGGCATTTGTGCGCATGGGGGTGTCAGTTGCGTGCTGCTTCACTTTATGTACGTGCTCAATGAATGATTTTCTTGCAAATTCTTGCTTTTCAATGAATGATTATTGCTCTCACAAGCAGAGAAATACTGCATACGAGCGCAGTAAAAGTGTTTGCAATAATAATTTGTATGCCGATTTATTAGTTAAGTAAGTCATTTTTGCTTGCATGATATGACGCCATATGACGGCATGAAAACATAAAATCTAAAGAATTATACACTTCATTTTAAATGTCATTATCTTGGTAGCAATTAATGTGTGATATGTATATTAAATTAAAAAAACACTTGTTTGTTGCTTTTTGTTTGTTTGTGTTGTTTTGATGGAACTTGCCTGTCTCCATCCATCCTCATGTCTAGGGGGCCATCCTTGCTGAGAGAGAACCCCCTCTGGGGCTGGTCCATCTGCATGGAGGAGCAGCCCGCGTCCAGGAGCACCGCATCCACACTACCTGGCTTCAGCTCCAGCTGAGGGAGGAGCTCACTGAACCGCCCTAGCAAGGGTTGCACACGACCACTAGGAAAATACATAGGGCGACAGACAAATGGAAAAGGACGAAGTGAAGAAATTTGCCATGATCACCATCACAAGTTTTCTCAGAGTAACACAAACAAATTTGTTGCCTGAGAAAACGATTACGAAACCA
The DNA here is from genome assembly GCA_900303225.1 of Laemonema laureysi. Taxonomy (NCBI): domain Eukaryota; kingdom Metazoa; phylum Chordata; class Actinopteri; order Gadiformes; family Moridae; genus Laemonema; species Laemonema laureysi. Next base: position 20,315 of record OMNS01029734.1, on the reverse strand, counting down.
TGCCAACAGGTTTGGGCGGTGCCACATAGAAGTATAATAATAAACCAATTTTGTTGTTTAGTTTTTTTCTTCACAATTCAAAACTCAAGTCATCACTCACAAGTCATTCAACATGTCATGTAAGATTACAATAATCAAATATCACTGTGCCTCCAAGCACTTGCTTTTCACTGTACCTTATTTTCCATTATGTTATTACTGGAGCAACATATTACAAACAATTAAATCCAACTCTGCCTGTTTAGAAGTAGGGTAGTTCTTCTTTTTACTAGGTGATTTATTGGTATTTATTCTGTCACTTGTACAAACTATATTGTTAACATCATGCTTCACTGCATATCTTAAAAATGCAATTATTATTTAGCCTTTTTGCAAGCACAAAAACGATAAGCATGGCTTTAGCAATAAATCATTGCCAGATATAAACTGAGGGACTGCAACGTTAATAGAATACAACATGCTGATTATAGTGTTCCTGTTAAATAAAATGCACTTGCTGCTCATTTGCCAGGCATATTTTACCATCTCACGGACTTCCTTGTTGAGATAGTTCCTGTCTCAGAGTGACCCTGTACTGGCTCAGTGCACAGGTGCCGAGATCCTCTAGTCACATTCATGCATTTTTCATGTGACCTTTTAAGACATCCCGAACAAAGATGATGGTAGCAGTGAGATACGCATATAGCCGCCACCACAGAGAACCAAATATCTGCAACAAGCTTTTCCTAACGTTTAGGTCAGGACCCCACATGTGACCCCCACACCCCTACGAAAAGCGATGCACACATGACTGCCTTCCAATGAATATAAAATAGCGTCATTGTCATTAATGTGCTTGCAATTACTACGCAGTGTCTTCCAGAAATGGAGGCGGGCGTGTCTGGTGCACAGTGGGTATTGGGCTGAGGCTTGGGTGTTCTACAATTCCTCACACAGCAGCGATCCTTATGATAAACCATCCTGCAGATTCAACACCATTCTAATGTTGATGAAGATCCAGGTCCAATCGCTTAAATTTTCCTGTTATCCCCCCCCCACCAAAAAAAAGGGAAGTGTTCCATTCCTGTTCCATCTTTCATCTTTCCTCCCCCCCAAAAAATAAATAAAGTGAAACTGTCTTTCTACTGCGCCACATCATTTAGGAAAGCCTTCGCCATCAGAGAATAAACCAACGTTTTACACAAGGCCAGGCACTGGCAGGTCCTCTATTTCTACACCCACGGGTGATACAGAGAGGGGCAAGGGAACATCTCACCCACGTTGCAAGGGCTTTCCTATTCCCTTGCTTTTCTTATTCACCGTCTTGCATAGTCATTATTTGTTGAAAAATCTATAGCAGAGGATTTCTCGTACTCCCCCATAACCTGCACAATCCCTCTCTACCTCCTCCTTCCTCTCAAATGCTGCATAACAGAAGCACCATCTCCTCTCTGGAACTCTTATTTCCCCTTGGTTCACAGAGGCAGTTTATAAACAAAGCTCTTAATGTCAAAGTTTTGGAGCATTTTGTCTTCTGGGATTGTGGTTTAAAACTGTGTTTATTTGTTTTGATTCAGTAATCCATGTCTGGCGAGTTATAAAAGGAAGGACAATTTTCTTTTACTACAGCCAGTAAGGATAAATACATTGGGGTTCAAAAATCTGTACTGTCATGTAGATATACAAAGTGGTTACATAAAAAGAACGTATTGAAGTCAATCAAATTGATCATACTTCAATAGCAAGATGTGTATTTACCGTGCAAGTACTGGAAAAACAGGCCGACCGCATTAACAGTAGCATTAATAAGTTGTGTGGACATTTCAGAAATCGTTCTTTTTGCCTTGGCACATTCAAAATGGATTTTGAGAATTGAATAGAGCAGGTGTAGCCTAGAAACCACAACCTCTGCTTCAAAGAGATACAGTTCTATTGTGGCAACTTTGTCAAGCATTGAGTTGTGTCAAGTCAAGTAAATTAAGTGCATTTTATTTGTATAGCCCTTAATCACAGTACAGTTTCAAAGGGCTTTACAGGATGCATTTTATGACACATGCCTAACCCTAGTTCCCCAAAGGCAAGACAAAAAACGATTAATTATCAAGGAAGAAACCTTGAGAAGGAATGCAGATCCTTCCTTCCAGGGACAGTTAGGAGTGCAATGGGCGCCATAATGGACGGGCGCCATAATGGACAGTCAGTGTCAATGACTGAATCTCATTCCTGCAACTAGAGATGAGGGTGATGTAATTCTGTTTTTCTTACCAAAATTGTCTGTACAAGAAATTGCACCATATAATTAGATTGTTGTCTGAAAACATGTGAAAACAAGTCGCAGAGCCGTCTTGCAGTCATCAGTAGTTAGCACTATACGACGTACCGAGACGCTTCGTAGCACGGCTTTGTCAAGTGACGGTGAGGCAGAGGAAGTTAAACAGTGAGGATCACAATCAGAGTTCAGTGGTTCAAAGCAGCAGGAAAAGGGCTTGAAGATTTGTTTATTAGAATGTGTTCATGGACAACATAGACTTGTCTACAGCGCAGAAGGAACGAGTCCATCTGCCGTTTGCTACACAAACAACACTTGGAGCATTGTTCTCTCTATAAAACACAGCAGAAAATCATCGTCACGTTTGGTCCTTTCATCAGGGATGTCAGCAATAAGAGACACATGCTGGCCTTTTCATGTACATGTACTTATTGCTGTGTGGACTTGGCGACATGCATAGAAAGAATCGGAATGTTCGTGTATTGGATTATTTATAAGCAAAAGATGAATAAAGTAGTATTCCCTATGAGCCCCTAAAATGCCCCATTCAACATGTATTCTGATTCTGTATTCCCCAAAACATCTCATTTAAAATACAATATAAAATAATATAAATCTACAATAAAAGCTTCTCAATCCCCTGGTTTGGGGTTCCTTATAGGTCATGGTAGAAGAATGCACCGTGCAGAGTTGAAATGTAACTGAACTCCAATTAAATTGGGTTGTTTTAACCAAAACATGCTGCACAATTATTGCATTGCATTACTATTTGACACCTTAAACACACTGTAATAATAGACTGAATTAACTGAAGAAGCTTAACTTCTTATTTAAATTTTCCAGTATTTAGGAGAGATTATACTTAACAAAATACGACAACAACAATATACATTATTTTATTCAACTTGTATACATTTCAACAATAGCAAAATGTAATATTCAGTTGTAATATTGGAAGAGTTAAAATATTATTTAGCAAATTGGTCTGTCTACACAGACTATATACTGTGTATATATTTTTGAAGTTTTTTATATTCAAATATGAGCGTTTTCTCAGTTCATCAGTGGTTGCACTTTTCCCATGAAATGTGTCATTAGTGTGGCTGTTTGCCTACATACCACATCAGTGCCTACATAGCAGAAAGAAGCTAAGGAACAAACTTCCTCTACGCAGTAGCCTCCTCTAAATCATGTTTTTGCAAGCCACGGAAGGATTCAAAAATATGCAAAACAGTTACATAACATTTTTAAATTATTAACTTCTTTATGTGGCTTAGACACAGGGATGGAGATATAAATGTCTTATGTAACATCTTATATTATTAAATAGGACAAGTTTCAGTAGTGTATGTGCTGAGGTCCAAGAGTGGGCTCATAATTGCTTGGAAGATCTGATCTATTTATAGGTGAAGCAACCCACAACATTGACATCATTAGGAATCTAAAAAGAGAATCATAATAAAATATCTGGCCTTTGGTCCTAAGTCAAACACATCAAATGACCAAATGATTATGTATGCTGCATAAAGCCATTCTTTCTGATCCTGAAGCACCACAACATTGTATGAAGATATTTGTAGTTCTAATGAAAGTAGGTTTTGACTGGAGTAACAATACAGCAAAATAAAATTCTACAAAATCTCATGAACTCCCTGTTCTCTGGTCACAAATGGTATGCATTTGTTTTGATGAGAATGTAAAGTGTTGTCATCTACAAAATGACTTGATGTATGAAGAGCCCTATTAATATTGTTATGGTCTGTGAGCAGTAGGAAACCTGACATTGAGGCAAGCATGTTGATTTATTTGGAATAGTTATCTACAATATACAAGCCCAATAGTGTTACAAGAACAGCAAATACAGTGGCAACATGCCATTGACTTTGAGGTAACTAGTGCAAGCAAATGTATGTGGATGTTTGGAAAATATATCATATTTGCCATGTATGATTACAACCAACTGGAGAAACGTATTGTGGTTTTCTGCACTTTTCAAATAACACAAAACAGGTTTCTAATCCACCAATTTAAGCACTGGCAGCTATTACTGAGGAGCATCCACCTTCACAGCAGACCTGTGTGTGAGTGCATATGCTCATTCAACATGACACGTCGCCTCTTCACAAACCAAGCCTGAAATATTCCCCCCGCGTTGACCTGCTCACTTCCTTTACCTGCGTCACTGAACCATGAGACAAGATACTGATTGATTGCTTTCTGCAGGGGGGGGGGCAGTGATAAAATATCTACAGAAACAAGGAGAGAAAAAAAACCCTCACAGGTGAAGAACCTCTAATAACTATATTGTGGTTGGACATTGGTCAACCCTGAATTAACCTTCCGGTTAAGTTTTCTTCCTACGCTTCTTGTCACGTGCGTACTTGAACTGTGCACACGGTTTTCCTTTTGAGAGAAACTACATACAGCTTAACCACAGGTTGGTGTTTTGGTGTTGAAAGAACATTGATGTTTGCCTGAAACATAATAACTGCCTAAATGGATCCTTATGGAACCAAAAATGTTGTGGTTTTACGAGAGGGCTAGCCTGCGCTCGCAGGTCTCAGACATAGGAACATGTGCACATGGAATTGTGTAGATGGCTGTGGGAGCTACAATGGAGTATGTCAAACAAGATGGACCCTCGGATAGGCCATTAACATGTCGTCAGGCATTTCATCATCCAATGAAATTCCTCCCAAGGCAGCATCCGTCAGTGTGAGATCATTCACAAATGTTCTTTGGGCCTTTTGTTGGTGTTTAAATGACTTTAAGATGTTGCTGAACAAACGCTAAAGGTTTGGTGGTTGCTAGGTTGGCGCCACTGTTGCTACCCATCTTCCTGAAGTTGGGGTAAGCACGCCTCAAATATCAAATATTTCTTTATTGAAGTCATGTATGTACGAGTGATTTTGTTGGTTTGCTGCTTGTAGATAACAGTGCAAAGACGATATTGCAGTAGGGGTGGTCAGGATGTCAATGATGCACATTGACGTCCTGTGCAGTGTGCATCACTGCAATATAATTCTTCATCATTTCAAGACGACAATGAATCCAAACAGGAGCCCACATGTCAGTAGGGGAATAAAGTGTAGTTTGTTTTGTCATGTGTGTGGGGTGTCCCTGGACACATTAGTTAGTATGTACGACGATCCATAACATGGAAATAAAACTCAATACATACAAAACACTGAATGTACATCGCGACGCGAGACAAAAGTATCTACGTTCGCGAACGGAAGCGCTGTGTTCTCCCAGAAAACTTCTCTTTCTTTGCAATCTACTTAACTACAAATGAATAAGGACACGCTCCTACACAGTATGCATTACGGATGTGTTCTGTAGAACATGGGAGGAGGAAGGGAAACAGAAAACTCTCCAACCTTGATGTGTGGGTGCAGCGTGTGGGTTGCCAAGGTCTTTTACTCAGGCTTCCAATAATATTGGCTAATTGCTAGATTTCTCCAGCTACTCTTAACTTACATCACGAGTGGGTGTGCAAAAGGCTTTACGACGGGGGTATAGTGCGGCTAACAGAATGCCATGCTTGTTCTCCCCCTCTCTCTCTCTTTCTGTTTGCGCTGGTTCCCTCTCGCAGCTCTAGCAGATTCCCCAGAGAGAGGTTTCCCCACAATCTACGTACAAGGATTCCTTCCCACGCCATCATCTCATTTTCATCCTCCCTCCCTCCCTCGCACACACACACACACACACACACACACACACACACACACCCTCTCCGCCTTATTAGACATTGTGTCCTGGTGTTTCCCTGTTTCTGTTTTTTTTTTTTTGCTCATGCTCCATTCTCTCTCCTGCTTCTTTTCTTCCACGCTCTACCCTAATTTCTTTGGGTTTGTCCTATCTGCCTCCTCCTGCCCACTCCTATCTGATGGATTCTCAGTGGGAGGCAGCATCTCCCTCGCGCTACAGTCGTGGGCCCTTGCTTCTGACAAATGACACGCCGGGCCCACCAGCGTGCGTAGGGGGTACGGAGGAACGGCTGAGAATGGATTGTGCAACTAAGGGGTATTTGGATTCGTATTGAGTTTGAGAAAAGTGAGGGAGATGTGTTGCACTGCGACGTGGTTGGCTGCTGAACGGATGTTTACCAGAGGCCATAAATAACATGTGCATGACTGTGATGAGTCCGATGTTTCTACAGGCTGTGCGCAGAGTTTGTACTATCATATTATTAGGGATACATTACATGACGTATCTTTGATGGATCGTTGAAATGAGGTGACTTACTTGTACTGCTGGGCTAGCCGCTGGGCCATGCAGAACGCTGCAGGATCTCGGTCCAACGCCAGCACCGTGACATCACAACATGTATTGAGTATTTCTTTGGTGTGACCGCCGCCTCCAAACGTCATGTCCAGGACCACCTGCGTATATGATGTGAATTAAATGCTGTTAACTGCATGATCCAATACATTGTAAAGATGTTTTAACTGTGACACTGTTAAAACATGTTTACAATGTATGGTATATTAGGCTATTAGGTGAATCTGTGAGCAAGCAATTTGGCTCCTACAGCCACCTTTGTTGCCATGTTCCCAGTGTTATTTATGGGAGTAAGGCATTTACTGCCTAATGGTAGAGATTGGATTACTCCCACTGATCCCAACAGTCACGTTAAACTAAAATGACCCAATCTGGGAAAGTACCATCAAACCCTATATGTTTAAGACACAGTCCATGAAACTATGAATACATGTTTTTATTAGAACCGTGTTCTTGAATGAATGCCAGATCTTGGAAAGAATTATCTGGAAATCATTTTCAAAATTCAAGATTTAGTTTAGTTTCATTTATCCATCTATAAATATCATACTTAAAGGATAATACCAGTCTGGGTGATCAAACCGCTGTAGCAGTCTCCTCTGGCTTCACTAAAACATCCGTTACCAATATAACTTGGCAAAATGACTTTGTTGTACCGCTTCTGACGAAGAGCATTTAGCATCAAGAGAGAGTTTGTGGCCAACTAACTGTGAACTGTGCTATATTGCTATTGTTTATGTCTGGGGCAGGTGCGTTCACGCAAAATACTCTTCGGCAGAATTGACAGAACAAAGTGATTTTGTTCTGAGCACGACTATGGAGGCTCACAACCTAGTTAGTTGGTTGTAGTTGGTTAGCTGGCTGTGTTAAACATTATATCCACTGTGAGCTCCATGCTTCCCAAACACCATACTTTACCAAGGGTTTCTGTTGCACGCCAATAGGGAAGTGATGGGAATCATAGTGAGGTAGACGAGGTAAACGCAAGTAGCAGCTACAGCAAAAACGGAGGCATCATCACAAAGTTGAAAAGTTGTACTTTGTAAAACATCACCCATGTCATGGAGTACTGTGGTTAGTCAGCCACGACTCTGACACAGACACAGCCTAACTAACCACAGTAAAAACGACAGGGTGACCAAGTAGGAAGCTGTCTGAGCGCAAGAACCCGCTAATATGCATTCATTCGTTAACAAATAAAACAGAGAGCACTAACCATTCAATTAAATAGATGAAAGCCACCAGCCACCATACCACCCATGTCTCTACCCAAGGCCACCCAGAGATCCAGAGAAACAGATGCCCCGCGCAACACCGAAGAAGAAGAAGAAGAAGAAGAAGAAACACAACTGGAGCGCATAGTTTGTGTTTTGGGAGCTTGTGTTTGAGACTTTGTACTTTGAGTAGCTTTAGCTGACAGTCCTCATGAGAACAAAGTACTCATGGTGTGACCCGCATCTCACCGTCACCATTAAATGTGGTCGCGGCGACACTCGTCCGACTAAAGAGGGGAATATTGAGAGCAACACCCTGAAGCAACGTCGGTGATGTGAAAAGTCGGTATTCTAAGCAGTGGCGTATGAATAACACCACAACAGAATGCCAAACATTCATAGTACCGCTAGTTGTTTCCATGTCTTTCTAAAGGCAACTTCACTCATCGCATACACTGGAGAAAAGCAAGTGATATGTTGTTTATCATCGGCATGGTGCGCACTGGCTGACACACCTGCGGTGATCATAGCATCTGTCCCAAAAGGACTTTAACTGTGTGAGCACATCATGACCAGCATAGGGAGTGTGGAGGAAGAGGAAGAACTTGTTCAGACGATCGCTGTGCTTCCATTTGAATATTCATTCCTCCATAGGTTTTTTCCCATTTTAACGTTTATCACGTTTGACAACATTACCAGGTAACATTGTGACACTGTTCTGTGATTTGACTTGAATCCAGATAATCACTGTCAACATCTAAATGTGATCAATATGAGGCACCAAACCTGTTAACTAGAGCTCTTTAAGAATTACCTTGGCCAGATTTTCTCTGGAATTACATTGGAGGGATAATCAGCTACGGGCATGAACAAGAGGTGGAATATTACTGTTTCTAATAGTTTGGACTTATGCAAGGTTATTTTGTCAGTCATTTGAACTCTCTGGCAGCCAACAGATGGGAATTGCACAATAGGAAATGCCTGCTATTTCCCCACAAAAACATTAAGCATGTCAATCGATAGTGACGTGGAAGGTGGGGTGTGTGCGTGCATGTGTGAGGGAAGGAGTGATCAATGGCGTTTCCCTCTGCCTGCTAGCGCACAGCACAGCAGCAGATGGGAGGGGGTGTGCGATAGTGTGATGACTCACACGCATAATGAACTTGCCTGTTGCGCTGTTCAATACAAAACAGGAAAAAGAAAATACAACAGCAACAGAAACAGAAAAGTAAGAAAGCCTTTACCTTCACTGTGGACATAAGCCACCTGCCGAGAGAAAATTGCATTTTAATTGCGAGCAGTATTCTTTAAACAAAACCGCATTCACAATCCCATACATGAGGAAAATTCCTATTCTGCACAGGCTTAGAAAAAATGGAAATCATGAAATTGTTTCATAACTATTTAATATAGCTAACAATATCCCAACCGTGATGTAGTGCAGCTCTCTATTTTTAGAAATTATTCCGGAAATAATCCATTAACTGAGGACTAACTGATCAAAGAGCTTATCTTTGACGTTGCGTCACAGAGACCTAAAATCCAAATGAACAATATGAAAATACTAAGATAAAAGGAAAATACTTGCAGCATTCACATTAATATTAATATTAATATTAGAGATAGGGAGAGAAAGGGCTACATTTAATGTTTATAGTAATAACAATGCAATATTAAAGGTTTTCCCTAGGAAACAGAAATCAGTTACTCTACACAAGACTAGATTCTTTACACAAAAAGACAAGACAAAGGGCAATAAAGTAATGTCAGTGTTCCTGACAGACTGGTGGGTGTGAGAAACGCTCTATCCATGACCAGACAACAAACTCTTTGAAGAGTTTTGGCTACACTGGGTTTGGCATTTGCAAAGTTGATTGGCACACGGGGTGAGTCATTCACATTGATATTTCATACCAAACGGTGTCAGCAAAGTACTAACTACTAGCTGAATCGTGACTAGGACATCCTATGAAACAAAGCAGTCAAAAAATATAAACCTTGCAGCTTAAACGCATGGCAATCTCTCCAATTACGCATACATGAAAAGAAAACTGTTTGTTGTTTTTGCTGTCCCCTGTGTAGGATGTGTAATATCTGCCTTTCCCAGCAGAGGGAACAGAAGAGTTAGGAGTGGTCAGAGTGGTGCAGTACAGCAGAAAGGGAAAATGCAAAGCACCAAACAACCCAAATGCATTTTTAGACATTTCCACTTAAACACACCAGTCATAGTTCTCATTCCCCCACTAGCTGAACTGATAGCAAGCTGATCTATATCGAGAATCATCTTCTTTTGTGACTTCAGTGGATTTATACATTTATGCATATGGACGAGGTGGTTCAGTCTGCTCATGTGGGAACAGAGAAAGACAGATCAGGGCCATAAAACACGGGGCCTGTGTCTTAGTGGCGTTATTCTGGCTAAATTCATTAGGAAAAGGGGGACAGGAACCTGAGAGAGGGCCGAGTACTCACCTAAATCCTACTAGTGTCTCCCCAGCCTAGGTCAGTTACAGTGAGGGATCTAAAATGTCACTGAGGGGAGTTTTTACAGATCTTGTTACACTAACAGACAGACCATTAGGGAGACAGATACACGGGTACCGGATCGCTTTTCCTTGTCGCGTCCGTTGCCATGGAAAGGGTGTAGGTGCTGGGTTTACGTTTCCCTCCATCACACAAAGTTCATTGCAAAATGCAAGCACACACAGAGGAAAAATATATAGTATTTTGTTGCGTGAGAGAATGCTTTAGATAGCTGAAGGTACAGGCGATGACGACGGCATAGTGCTTGGCCTCAGAGTGTCAAGTATTTACCTTCAAAACTTTTAAGAAACTTACTGCTCACTCCTAAAACTAGAACTCCCTGTCTAACCGTTTAGTAAAAAATACCATATCCTTGTACGGGCTATAATTACTTTTTTTTCTTTTGCCATCAACAAGATTACATGTTTTGAAAATGTATAATAAAAATACTCCGACATCAAACAAAACACTAACATTCAACATAATGAGAAAACCGTGCTGACTAAATAAAATGCAAAAACGAAATCCTTGTAATTATTAAAACAGTAATGATACATGTGTCAGCCCCAGTTCAGTTGCTGTTGAGACACAGCATATGGCAAGAGTGAGGGGAAAAACTCAAAGACATCAAAAGTCCAAGCATCACGCTGTCAATATGGTTATTATGTGTCTTTGTCATCATTGACGATTGTGGCCTTTTGTCCACCCTAAAGCAAAGTGGAGACTTATCTGAAAAGCTTGTCTGGGTGTAATATGCATGCTAACAGTACACATGAAATAGAATGGTTTTAAACTGTGCCAGAGGGCTGTTTCAAGCGGCCTGTCTGTATGTCGAGATAATCTCTCTTTTGTCCACGGAATGCTACATAGTTACGACAAATGCTAACATTCCTTGTCTATTCAACAACAAGAGTTTAAATAAAGGCATCTCACAAGGCATGTGTACTAGTTTAGACATGCTTTGGTATCTGTAGGTTGTGCATTTCATTTTAGATTTTAGGTTGGAAAACCTTACATTTTATGAGTAAGGTTTACCGATTCCTCATTACTTGAATAATGGACATTTATCTGATATTTCTCATATTTTATACTAAATATCTGTGCCATAAAACCATATCAAAATCTTGTTTACATCAACAAAGCTAATCATTTTGGTTAGCGTAGTTTGTCCTGCCATATCTTAAAGAACAATGATGGACAATATATGGCGATATACCGGTATATGATATATATGATCTTTATTTGATCTAAACATGCAATAAACACAATGGACACCTTATTAGAGGTCATTAAGTCGAAGCTTCTTCTGTCCTTACAATCGAAAGATAATACCATCGAAGATAAAGGTTGGTGAGAATATCGCAATGAGTGACAGCTGGTCAAAGAAGTGATTGGATACTGAAAAAGATGAAGGAGGCTCCTCTCTATGCACTCATGAGTCATCACTCTCCACTCCCACCCCCAGTCAAACTGTCTGTTTCTACTTGAAGCTTCAATGAGCTCCGGTGTATTTTTATGTTTTTGTAACAGAGAAACGTAACCGGTATTGCCGAATTTAGCCTTGAACAGGCAGATATGTATCATCAACACAACGGGATCAAAGTGTGTGTGAATCAACACACGCGTAGGCCTAATGCATTTCTCTTACATCAAGCGCAGTTGTTATTATTATACGCAATCAAGAACGTCAGCACTCCACTGACGATCAATTACAAAGTTAAGGCATCATCTCTCATGCCATGTGAGAGGTGGACGGTCTATTATCCGTCCGTCTATTTATTGGATACACAATCAGATAGATAGATACGCTATCTACCTATGTTCAAAATATAGTTGTCAAAAAGGGTCTACCTATATGCACGGTACACATATGTTTAAACTCTTTCATAATGCCTAATAAGCCGTTAGATTTAGTTGGATTTCCCACAAAAAATAATACTTTCAGTAAACTGCCCTACATGGCTTAGGAGCATCTTTACATCTTTAGTTGTTGAGGGCAACTTTTACATCTAGAAGCCATTGTTCATTCCATTATCTGAAAGCAAAGTAAATCCCTGTGTCTGCACAGTACATTCTTTACATGCAAATCTGCTTCACCGTCAATTACCAGTGGGTTTTTTTAAGGAAAAAGTATGACAGCCTTATTGATCAGGGATCATATATTCAATATTGATTTCAAAGCATTCGATGAGCTGCGTCACCATCCTTGTCTTCAGTTTGATTAGGTTTTACACAGAAAGAAAGTCTCTTATGGAGGATCCTCAAAAATAACAACCCTATTACAAATATTATAACGGTAGCACGACACAATGACTCATCTGTCTCACATCACAAAACACAACCAGTTTTGGTCCATATTGTTTTTTTGACGACCTTTGAACGTGTCAAAGGTGACATCTGAACGAGTCAATTGAAACTTGTTTACAAGCGGCAACGTCTCCGTCGACTTGTTTACATGCTGGAATTATAGGCAGGCCTAATGGGAGACTTTTTTCAAGAGCATCTCACTCGTTCTGCAATGTAGTATATGGTCTGCTAATTGATAACAAATGTTGCCTAAGCTAGAAGATTTTAATATGGTTTAGGTTTTATGTGGGCCCTAATGGGAAAAATAACAGGCTAACACACACAAACACAAGGAGAATGTGACGGGAAAAAAACAATCAGGCAGGGTTTTTTTTGCCAATTATTATGACGTTGAAACCGTCACCAGTGTAGGCCCATAAAGGGCTGATCGAAGGATCCCTCGTGTGCTTTTGGAGGACAATGCAAGTCTCAAAAGGTAAGCACCTATCTTTGCTTGACATACAATTCTTGTGAGCGAGAGAAAAAACAGTTGCTTTTAGTTGTTCCTTTGGGGATGTCAGTAATGAGAAAGAATGGAATTACACTAATCCTGTCCTGTTGGTCTTGTTTCAAGGTCTCCCTCACAACTCAGATTCCCTTATTTTAATGGGGCTACATGGTTGCCAACTTGGGCAGCCACAGTTCAAAAAAATGGTTTAACATGGGCCCAATGCGGTTGCCCACGGCAACTGTGCAACTGTCATTGTCTAGCCTGTTGAAGAAAACTTAACTTGGGTGTTCGGTCCTCACTGGGGTTCAAATGAGTTAAGCGATTTGGGTTTCAAATGCACAACAAAACCATGCAGAATAATTCACAGCAATGGAATACAGATGACATAATGACACACACACACACATGTAGGATGAGATAGTGGGAGAGGCATCACATTGTTCTTATTCAACCCTACCCATATGCCCTGTTTACACAAAAGATAAATATCTAGATTCTAAAACCTAGATTGTATCGGTATGTATAGATTTGTGCCACCATTTCACAAAAATAGCACGATGCACTCACAACAGTCTCAGCCTGTTCAGACGTAGGGGCAGTTTAGGAGAAATCCCTGCTTGATATGCGCACGCACATGCAGGTTTCAGGTTTACACCACATCCACGGCTTGCGTCTCTGAGCTGAGCATGTGACTTAACCCCTTCCGTGAGAGACTCTGTCTAGACAAGAATCTACCGCTAGTCAATCTAGATTGAGTGTAGAGCACACCACCTCCGGAGGTGCTTTTGACAACGGTTGTCTACATCTCTCATACAATCGTTTAAGCATGTTTAGCATCGCAATCGTTTCACAACTGTTTTAAATTCAGGACTTGAAGAGTCAAAACGCTGTTAACAGGGCCTTAAAGACTGGGATTATTTGTAAGGATACACACACTGACATCCCATCAATTTAACTTTGGACCAGATTCAACCCAGTCCAACAAAAACCACGTCCAAATGTTGGCTATTATATGCACTATACATTATTATGCATGCAGATATTTGTAAAGTCCATAGTTGCCTCCAAGATGAATTAGCCATAGAGAAACAAATATTTTAAAGTGGCGTGGGAAAATGACGTTGAACATAAACACAAAATCAATTAACATGTTTGAACATGAACATGTTAAAGTTGCCGTATATACGTTTTTGCTGAGCCAGAGGTTCTCATTTGAATATTGGTCTCATTGCGTCCCTCGGCCCAACCCTCCAAGCCTCTCACCTTGCTCTACCCGGAGATGACGCTTCCAAGAGTTCCATCCGAGACGGCCAACTATCAATGAACCACTGTGATCCATGTCGTCACAGTATAAACGCCAGACCATTTTAGTGGTAATCTTTGGGAACCTGTGGTTCAGTATTGAGTAAATTGAACATAGTGCTTTAGCAACAGTAATATGACATGAATAAACATCACCGGGAACCTATTTATCAAATGTTTGTGCTGCATGTATATCAGCAATAATATATTCCTTGAATGAGACGCTAATGCTGCAGAGTAAACTCTGAACATAACATAGAATGGGACTTTTCTTGTCTTACTGCCTCTCTGGATTGGCAAAGCAATGGCAGCCAGTTCAATGGTTCTTTTAACACATCCATGGTTGGTGTGTGCAATTTGCCACTCATTGGTTACTGTAGCTCTTTGTACATGATTGGTGTAGAACAAGCGACCCAACCACAGCTGATTAGAAGAATATCAATCCTTCTGGGAAAGGACAAACATCTTATCTAATGGCACAAACGGGATGCTTTATATCATTGTGTCTCATTACATGTTGTAATGAGACTTGAATCAAATTCTAACAATATTACACATTTGTAATCCTAGGAAATGTGCATACTGCAGCTTTAAATCATTAAGTGTCCAGAACTCATAAAAATCTAAATGTGTAAAATGCATTATTTACAGGACAGCGGAATTGTGAGAGGGAAAGTGAAAGATCCCTACAGTTTATTTAAACAAGAACAAAGGGAAATTAGGTCAAACATGACGTAGCATCTCCATTTAAAATGACTATTCGCTTCATTGCTGCCTGCTTTGAAAAGTTTCTCTTAAGCATTGCACTCTTGTCAATATAGTATACAAACAATGGAAACTATATATAGCCCAAATGAAGAAAATGGATTTGAAAGAAGGGGGTTAAATCATCAACTATATTTACAACATGTAAAGAAGCATCAGAAATGATGGCTTCCTTTCCCGAAGGTGAATTTCATGGTACTAAAGCAAGACAAAAGCAGAACAGGGCCAAGTCCATTAGGGTGTGTAAAGAGGAGCCAAGCTAAATGAAGACTTCACAGTGGAAGACCATGCTAATAGGGAGAAGGAGATATCTAGAGGCATTTGAAAGGGATGTTTCCGGTCGTTTGAACGCTGGTTTGACCATACAGGGTGAAGTAAAAAGGAACTGGAGAAACGGGAGGGAGGATGTTTGGGACAGAGATGGAGCAAACATTGTGTCCTGGCAGAGCCTACTAAGAAGGTTGTTGTTATCTGCCGTCCACATAATAACAACTGTACATTTGTAACTGTTAAAATCTGTTGCAGTTTTGGTTACTGTGTGCAGGGAACTATTTCAGCCTCACAGACACAGACACATATATATATACACACATATATATACACATGTATACATACACACACATATATACATATACATATACATATATATATACACACACATATATACATACATGTATATATACGTACACACACACACACACACACACACACACACACACACACACACGGTTAGGGGTCAGGGTAAAAGTATACAATTCAGATAGTATCTTGTGGAAACATGAAATTAAAGATGTTGTTGACAAGGGTGTGTTAAAAGGTATGCTGCACCTGCCTTACGTAGCATGTAGCTCTTAACAATAGACACACTAACCTCAGGATTAAAGAGCCAATTCAACCCCACCTACAAGGCAAATATACGCTGCTGCTTAAAATCAGTGTTTATTCTAGATGTGTTTGAGTGGTACACACCATGGAGCGGGCCATGACATAGATCCAATGCAAACAGATTGTCCCGCGCTAACAGCAACAACTGATGTGTACAACATGTCCTGTGCAGCTCAGTGAGTAACGATGAGCTTTTACCTCTTGCCAGCCTGAATGACTATTAAAGACGAATTTAATGACAGTAAAATAAATAAAATAAGGTTAGATAATATAAACCCAGCCTTAGACAGAATCATGCTAATGCTCTGCTGACGGCAAGCTGTACATAAAAACTGCCCCCAACCACTGTGGAGTAGCATACTACCTGCCTTCCTTGGCAAGATAAAGGCAGCTGGACAGCAGACAAATAGAAGCTCTCTTTGTTGGCATTAATCGTCATCCGTGTCCTCCATCCCATTGTAAGGCCAGGACATAGCCAGAGCCACCTTGGTCACTCATTTGGTAATAAGCATCAACCTGACCCTGAAATTTGAAAACCAAAAAAAAATCTAAACTTCTCAACTCCTTTATTCCGAGACGCAGAGCAGTTCCCCCACTGCTTCATCTCCACAAGGCTGGATGACTGCAGTGCACTATTCACATGGATGGATTATGAGGGCTGGATACACTCACAAAGCTCCTCGTGAGTGAAAACGGCAACGGAAGTGACGTTATTTTCCTGATCAGCAGGCACATGAGTAGGTCACCCAGCTGGAGCATGCGTACTCCCAGGCTCCAACGGCAGGCGCACCATGGTGCTGAAGTTATGGGAGGCTCATGATGGTGACCAGGAAGGCGATAGCACTTGGCATTTTGGCCATTTTGGTAGACGAGTATAGGGGCGAGAGTAGGGACTCGCTCCCCAGCAGGAGCATCCAACACAGTACAGTATATTCCCATTGCTGCCAGGATCCAGGTGAAAATGTAATCAGTCCTTTCCGACTGCTCTCTTTTTCTTCCGGGAATTACTTTGAAATCCTTCTGCTAGCAATGCTACCAATCCTGCACTTTGGGTGATCATTTTGCTCAGATGCATCTTATCTGGTGGATGATGATCTGCCTGACCTATAGAAGACAACACCGTGTCCCAAGTAGTTTAAAGGTCTGAAACGTTTCATATTGTCAGTAAAATGAATGTGTTGTGCATGTGTTATTAATTGTATTATTGTGTTATTCTCATCAGTCTGCTAGCTGCAGTTTGCCAGAGAACCATTTGAAATATAGATATTAAATATATCTAGAAATAAGTACTGTGCATTCAGAATGGTGTTGGTCTGAACCAACCCAATCCAATTGATAATTGTATTGTCCAAAGATGAATATGAATGTTTCATTTGAATTGAATTACACTGTAAATTACACTTACTTGGACATACACTACACATTCTCAGTTGTTAGGACTCTATAGCCTAGAGGGAAAGGGGGGGGAAAGTAGACACTAAATAATTCTGACAGAATACCTATTGCACTTTAATACACAGTTTCATTTGAATGAATACTTTTCCTGACCTGCTGCCACCATTTCTCATCACTCGCAATAAAGGACAATTGAATTAGAACAAAATAAATATATATTCCACGTGTCAAACCCAGATGATTAAAATTGCTTTATATTGAAAATGTGCTATTATTTAAAATAATTTTGAAGACCGCAAATAAAGTAATGCAGTTTCTAAGCCTCACCGAGAGCTCTAATCAGAGACGTGTTGCAAGAATGAGTCATCATCTCCATCTAGTTCCACAGGGCATGCATCAGATTAGCATAGCCACGCTCACACACCACAAGCAAATGTAAATATGTTAATACAACCCCTATAATGGCATCATTTCTGCATTTGGGTGGGTTTCACACTGTTTATTTTCCCCACATCCAACAATATTGCATGCATGCGAATAAACAAATAATGAAACCATTTAAAGGATAAGCTCACAGATTTTCAACCTTATCTCTATCTAGCCGCATTAGGGATATAGGGTGAAAAACGCCTGCAGTTGTTGCTGATGCTCTCTGCGTCTCTGGAGCGCAGATGCAAAATCTTACCCCAACTCCATCATTTGACGGAGTTAATGACGGAGTTGGGGTAAGATGGTGGCTATGATGCCAGGTGACACGAAACGCGTCATCTGGCAAAAGTAGCAGGGTGATCTTGGTGCAGGCAACATAGAGGAAAGGTAAACATTGTCCATTTGCATATACTACCCACATTGAAATGATACAAACCCGGTTGAAAATCATTCCCCTTTAAGACTACATTCAGAAATCCTTCTCAGTTGTCCACCTTGCAGATGCTTCAGCTCTTCCCTTTCCCAATGGGCCCATGTTTATTGTGCCTTTCATTATCATGCTCATCAATAGCACAGGATTGCCATGCTATTGATGAGCGTGATAATGAAAAAAAAAACACACAAATACATGCGATCATTATTTTATTCAGCCCATACTAATACTTTCTTTAGAGCAGCTTTAAAATTAGATTTTGAAGGTGCCCACAAACAAATGTAGCATTCATCTTTGGATATTCCTATGCAATGTTTATAAGCACTCAAAACAACATGACATATAGTTTTGTAGTTTCAGAAAAGGATGTTTGAGCGTGACGATGTATTGAATAAAGATGTCTGAGGCTAAATTGCAACAGGACAAGCACCCACAAGGGGGTTGTCTGTTCAACAGGGCCAAACAATTTGGTGCTTCATACACTGAGGCAGCCCATTTGGCTAATGAAGTCCCAGACTGTCTTTCACACCACGCCCCCATCACTCCACTATGAAATGCTCTACTCGTGAAAGTAATGAAGCAGGGAGGGAGAAAGACTCTTCTGGCCACTGATAACCTCAGACTAAACTTGCAACCTTACGACACAAGGGCCTAATATCTGGCCGTCAATCAGCCCTAGCGTCCCTAGCTGGAGTGTTTAATTACAAGGATTAATTATTCACCAACCTCCTCTTTCACTACTTGGTGTGGCCAAAAACAGAGGAGGAGTTAAACAAAAAGTTAAGAAAACAAAAACAAAACAAAAAACACAAAAATGTCACTGAAAACATTAAAAATACACATACACATTTGAGAAAATAGCAAGATTGGGAGACATTACGAGAGACTAATATTATCAGTTTTATAATAACTATCTATTTATACACTAACAACAGTGCTTCCTATGTGAACTTTGTTTGGCAAAGTTATCGCATGAAAAGATTTTGCAGATCTTTAGGACCCTGCAGACACCATAAAGTGCCAGAAGTACTGAACAATAGTGTGAGTTAAGAATCAATGGACCTTCCTTAACACAACAATACACAGAAATGGACTTTGTACCTTTAATGATCACTTGCTTTAAAACAATTAGAGTTGTAGTAAGTGAGTAAACAGTAAACAATAAATGCATCAAATGAACAAATAAAGGATAGCGTTTCATTGCGTCTTTATAGACAAACATAAGACAGAAATTGACCTAATTACGACACAACGACTACACGGATGCAGTCAATTCAGACAAAGACAAAACTATTAAAAAATATATATAAAATAGACTTCTGCTCTTACTTCTACAGAAAATTGATGAAAGGAGGATTATTTTTCTTTGAAACTTTAGAAGCTGGAATCAAATAACAACGAATGACACAGATACACCACAGCATGTTCCAGAATCCAGTGTGCAGTACGACCCAGACACATAAATTATGTGAACCTAGTATTGGGCGCAAAAAACATGGTGGGGACATTTTTTACTGAGATGTCCGAAAACCATGCATTTCAGAATGTTGCTCAATGCTCAAATCCAAAAGATTGAGATGTCAACACATTTAAAACTATTCAGATCAAACAAAAAGGAAAAGGCCAGACTAAGTTAATGTTTAAACGTATTGCCAACAGCCCCAATCAAAAGACACAATGTTTCTCCTGCTCACAAGTATTATCATTAGTGAATGGCAGGTAGACGCTTACTCTAGGTGTTGTAGACCTGCATTGTTGTACAGAGTACAAAACACTAAATCTATCCTGTTGTTTTGGTTCAGAGAATACATCCATTAATCTCACCCTCATATTTGTTTACTGGGGTTTGTTTACTTCCTCTGCCCAACCATCTCTTAAAGTGCCATTCAGATGAGTAGGGATTTGCATTGCACTACGCTCTGAAATGTTGTGCCCTTGCTCTGAGCGCCATGTCAAACTAGGTTGAAGTTGAACTGGTCCAATGGCTATTGTATTATCTCAAGAAATGATCTCATTATCTCAAGAAAGAGTTCAGTAGGG
>OMNS01029732.1:0-19616 GCA_900303225.1 Laemonema laureysi | reverse complement strand
TGGGGGAGGGTTTTAAATACACATGTGTTTATACATACCTGTGCAGTCTCAGAGATTTATGGGCACCCTCCATAGAAAACACAAGTAATCCAAAATACATTCCCTTGATTTGGATCCGGAATTATTCATTAAAACAGTAATAAGAAGAAGAAGAAAAACAAAAATGTATATGAAGTATCTGGATAGCGGTGGCACCCATGGGCCACATGCTTGTTTAAACCATGCAAAATCCCTTAGACCGCAGTAGCAATGAGTTCAGGTCATGAAGGTCATCCTAGTCCCCAATCTTCAGAGCTTTGCTGCAAACACAAGAAAATACATTTAATCTCCAAACTCTGGATTCGCAAACGACGCATTCCAAATCGTCAGAATAACAACAGGCAGGCAAAAATCGAGAAGATCAAGGATTAAATCCTTATAATGTACTGTTTACAGAAAAAATATTAAAAAACAGGTTTGGCTGGTTATTAATGCCTGCCAAAATGCAGAATTGTGCCAGACACAGTTCAAGCAACCAAGCTACGCCTCACTAATAAAACAAGGCCTGTTGGTTGTTGACACTACAGTAATTCCACAGCCTCACCTAAAGCTGCAAGAAGGAATTTGGCCTTCCCCTCCGTCAAATCACTAGCGCAACAGATTTCCACTGATAGGAGTCCACAGTAAAGGGGGAAAGCATAGTTTTTTTCCCCGTTTAGCATTTGTTACCGTTTTTAGTACTTTTTTACCTCTGTATTCAGTGTCCAGTACTATAACAAGCTTAGCTGTGGGGGAAAAAAAAAAAACAGGGAGGCTTGGCTACGGATCAGAGCTAAGTGAAAAGGTTAGGACTGCTGAGAGTAATCTTTAGAAGCAGCCTTCAAAGCAGGGACTCCCCACGACCACAGGCCACAAGACCTTTTGGGTACAAAAAGGGGGTCGATGGGAGAATCCTTTAAATGACAGCGTACTGGATAGTGTTGTTAAAAACAGAGGTCACCCAGACTTCCAGTGACTGATATATGGTAACAAACGTTACAAATCTCAGCCACGAAAACACAAGCAGGGCATGAGTATAACCAGGCTAGGCTATCTAAAACAAACTATACAAGACATTCCCTTTAAAGGCTCTACTCTACAGCCCTGCTCTTAAACAATATCCCAAATATAACAAACCATCTCTAAAAGATGAATTGCACTGAATGCATCTGCCATTTCTAGCCTCTTCACAACTATTAAATAGTCCTACATCACAAAAAGTAAGCAAGCAGAGTTCCACATCCTACCTTGTAATCCACATTTGTCCTCCCCACAATCACTCTATGCACTTGTTTGTTCTAAATAGAGGATCCGCTAGAGATAAACAAGATCTACTCAACAGCATCTTTGAAACTGCCCACCTTAAGGCTCAACCTACAAGTTATATTTACCCGCTACAAGTGTGGGCCAAGGCCAAAAATCAATGACAACGCAAGTGATCCACACTATGAAAAAGCAAAACATTGTTAAAATACATGGGTTAAAGGCACTGGGTCAAGCCACCAGGTATATGCATTCTTCAGCATAAAGTTGTGTGTTGGTTAAATAAAAGAGCTTTATGCCTAAATCCATCCATTAAAGTGACAACTGTATTTCAGAACATATTATGGCATTATTATGTAAATACAGCGTTGTAGATTAGTGTACGATATCAATTACTTGACAGCTGTCCTCAGACATAACTCCAGTATAATGACTGTTTTGGAAAATAAACAACGCAAACTTATCTCACATCTCAAGTTATCTCATATTTATGTACGGTATTGAAAGTATACCACAAATCTGGCTGATTGTTCGTCTTCTTGCCATTTTTGGAATATAATTCAGGGATAGGGTTGTGGGTTTCTGGAATAGTCCAACATGGGATAACTAGACAACTTTGGCTAGGTAACACCCCACAGGATATGAATAGGTCATGCCAGTGACAAATCCGCGGAAAAAGATTATCGACAAACGGTGCCAGTTCTGAGAAGTCAGGTCACCTTCTGAGATTAGCTGATTTTGCGTAATACAGATTTGTACACATAGGAGCGATACAGCAACGTTGTGACTAGTGCAATGAATGTGCCAATGACGCCTACAATATAACCAATATTGCCAGATATTGTCAGTACATAAGCTAAACGGGTGTTGAGCCCCACAGTTCAGTAGCTACGCTTGTCATGAAAATACATTTTCTGGGGTTGTCTGCATCCCACGTCAACAGCAAGTTTTTAACCAAGTCGGTACATTACAATTAGTAAACCAAATAGGGAAAAAGGTTGTCTTACACGGGAGATATACCGCGATCAGAGCGACGTCCGCTTCAGAGCAAACGCCAAAATGCTATGTGGCTATTACTGCTAACGTTTGCCTTTGCTAGCAGGTTAGCCAAAATAGCTAAATACGTTTTAGCGAATTATTTATCTTACGGAGGGGAAAACGTAGAGTAACGACTTTGTTCTGATTTAAATGGTGGCATAACACCAATGTCTACACGCGTTGTCTTATATACGTGAAGTGTTGTTGGTTTCTTCAGGGAGCACATCAACAGTGAAAGAGTAGCAAGCCATCCTAAGCAGGCAGAGCTGAGTGTAGAGGAGCAGGCCCGAGCAGAGCAGCTGTCAGACGTGGAGCCCCATCCCGACCACAGTCCGCTCGACCGGGGGGGAAACGCTCCTGCTGCAGCCCGTCGTGCGTAATCGAGTACGTCGTCTGTTAACGGTTTTATTTACCAGAAGGACAACCGTTGTTGTTATTGTTTAACCTACGAGTGATCACCGTGATCGTATACACTGCATGGCAATTGAAGCGCGATCACCATTTCCTTCGTCGTCCGTGCCGAATAAGAGTAAGGAAAAAGAAAACATTGTGAAAACAGCGGCCATTCCGAAACTGAACAAAAGAGTGCGTTCTCACGCCGTCAAAATACACTAACGCCTCACGCACTGAGTAATAAGGTTGATGAATGTCGTATCCGTAACCTTCTAAATTAAAATCAAGCTCGACGCGGGGGAAACACTCGATCGTATCTATAAATCTAATGTTTTACCTTCAGAGGTGTGACTCCGCCATCCTTGCTTCCTCCTTTTTTCTACACTGCTGCTGCTCCTGTCCCCTCCCCTACCATCAAATTGCGTCACTCGCACGCCTAACCAATGTATCACGAGACCTTCATGAATTAAGATTTTTAGACAAATGTATATTTAATGTATAGGTTTCATGTACGTAATGGGTGTAAACAATCAGGCACTGGTAAACATTAGCGATAACCAAGTGTCTGGTAATTGATACGGGTAACTGACACATTTTCTCACACATTTGTAAGCAATGTGCGAATTTATTTTTGACAAAAAAAATAAAACTCTACAATACGCCTATTCCTACAGCCTATTTCTATGCTTTCTTCTTCGTAAATTGTGCGTGTTTGTGTCTTAGCTGGTCCTAGAGTTAGTGCCATATCTTCCCTGGCACTATATGTGTTGTGTTTTGCAGGTACAGTAATCACCTTGCAGGGAGAAACGTCTCCCTTTTTTATAGTTGTTGTATACTGAAGGCCTACTATACGAACTCTACTCAAGTAGGTTACTGTGCCCCTACACATTCGCCTATTTGTATGTTGCTTTATATACCTAACTTAAAGCATCCAGGTACAGGTGACCCTCCCCGTGAGCCAACAATGGATGGAAAGGCAATTTAAATAAACTGGACATCAACAATATTCAGTTACCTTTTTTTCTTTTAATTTGGACCAACTCGGTCTCAGTCGACTACTTTAGTCAATTATGTTGGAGTGGATTGAAGGCCTATTCATATGCCAACATTTACTATTACTAATTGTCTTTGTGTTAAATATCGACCTGCCCCATGTAAATTATTAAAACTCGTGATTATTTGATGGTTTCACTATATTTTAAATTGTCTGATAAAATTCTCTCGAAAATCCCTAATGAATACCGTGTATCGCCTATAGGTGGCAGTAAAGCAAGAATAATATACAAATCACAGAAGAAGGGCTGTCTGTTTTACGGAAGTGTTGTCTTGACAACGCTTTATATCTGGCACAAGCTACTAAAGCCTGTTACATCTGCTAAACAGGTAAGACAACAAATTGTATTCAGAGATACAATTAAATTACAGTAAACTGGGTCATCATGTTGTTGACGCTGACGTCTTGTCAACGTGCGCATATCCTGATCGCCATTTACATATTGTTCCACCAATGTAGGCCTAAACGCGTTCAATCGCATTAATCTGGAATGGACATATTCAGTGCATCTTTTCGCTCATAATTGAAGAGACAATACGCAATGCATTAACGTATTTTGAAGGTACATTGAGGCAATATATTATATTGTCCGAGATGTAGTTATATTCATTTGTCATGTCGACTTTCAGCAATTGCACACACGGGAGACAGAATGCCTGAAGTCAAGTCAATATTCAGAGAGGTTTTACCAAAACAAGGTAAGTAGCAGTAAGCCAATGTATTTGTCCCATGTCAACATCTCGTTACTTCAGTATTGTAGCCAGTGTGCGAAATACCCGGTGGCAACCGGGGGATCCCTCCTACCTAGAGCTCCAGTGGCGGCTCATGAGCTGGCCAATTGGTGGTGCGAGGGAACGGATTAATGCAAGCAACCCACTGGGTGCGAGATCGAAAAAATGTTGTCACTGTTACTAAAATAAGACCGGAATTTAGTCCTATGTTTTTGCCAGTCTCCGCCAACAAGTTTGTAAACTTTCTACTCTGCTCTTAACTCAAGTTGCGTTACTTTGGTGACGTTGAGGGCCAGGTGTGTGTGTGTGGATGTGTGGAGCTACGTCTGTGCAGCGGTTGATGATTGGCGAGAGAGGGCTAAGATTTGGATAGCGCCCATTTGCAACAGCGCCACCCATGGAAGAAGGCCTTACCAGAAAGTTAATCAACAGGGTATTCAATTCAATACAAGAGGAAACTGGAAGTAATTTTAGTTCAAAACATCTCCTAAATTACTGAATAGGAAATAAAACCATCTGAAGACACTGCAAATCCTGTCTCATGTTCTGAAGAATCTATATGTATATATAGATATACATCTATATCTATAGATATATCTATATATATCTATAGATACATATAAAACCATGTGTTGTGCCGTGTTTTGTTTTCAAGTATGATCTCAATGTATTAATAACCAACCATATTATTTGGCAACATCAACAGGGCAGCTCTCCATGGAGGACGTCCCTACGTTGGTGCTCTGTAAACCCAAGCTGCTCCCTCTCAAGTCGGTCACGCTGGAGAAGCTGGAAAAGATGCAGCTAGAAGCTCAAGAGGCCATCAAGAAGCAGGAATTAGCATCCACGCAGACACAATAGAGAGCGCCTTACTGCTGTGTCAGATGAAAAGGTGGACAGTGAAACCTGCTAGCATGAAAGGCTTTTTCCCCCCAGTTGTATATAATGGTAATTAGTGACTGCTAATTATACATGAAGGTTACCAAGTATCCTGCATCTTTTTCAGGAAAACACACAAATAGTTTTGCTTATGTTACTTTGTTTTAAGACAGTGCCATGTATTTATCTGTATGGTGGCGCACACACACACACACACGACTAAACTTTGTGTCAGTAAAGTATTCTGATTAATTATTGATGTTATTTGTCTTTGGCTGTTTTGTTGGGTGTTCAGATATGGTCAGACACATTTGTTATATTTTATCAATTTATTGAACAAATAAGAAGCTGGACTTGACTTGGTACAGTTCACACACCAGTATTCCCCAAATATAAAAATAGACGCTCTGGACACAATATTTTGGAATTCTTCCCAACTGAACCTTTTGTCCTGTAAATGGTGATTGTTGCTTTATAACGTTGTTGCTGTGAAAATGACACCGTTGTATGATTTAAGGAGTGGAGAGGAAAATGATACAAATCAAGCGTAGCATTGAAGCAGCAGCCAGTAGAGGGCGGTATTGCTTTAAACAAATAAGCCATCTCCCTTTTACCCATTATAAAGCTCTTTACACAAACCAGGAGTTTCTGTACAAACACTGCTTTTTAGAAAACGAAAAATGAGTGGCAGTGAAACCGATACTGTATAAAAACGACATGGAATGACACGGGCTCTCAGAGGTGTGGCACTTCATGGGTTAGCTTACATATTAAGTATATATTTATATTGAAAACATCTTAGGAAAAGTTCTCAAAATGTCTTCAGCGTCAATAGAAAGTGCCTTTTCTTTTTTTTAACCCTCACCTTTTTCCAGAATTGTACATTCAAACAGTTAGGAAGTCAACGTTTTTTCTAACCAACCATTATGACAAAATATGTTTTAAGAAATAAGTAGCTTTTATCTGCTTTTTTTTTGGGGGGGGGGGGGAAATCTGGCACGAAACAACAGACTCTTCAGAAGCTCTCGAGCTTTAGACGTCCGCCGTCTCCCTCGCTCACAAATCTCTTACGGCCCCTGACGGAAAAACAGACAAAAAAAACACGCGTTGCGTTGATTTACTTTAAGCAGATGATGCATTGAACTATCCAGACGGCCCTCTGATGCGAATATGGAACGTACTTACCGACAGGGACAAAGGTCCCTTAGATTTTCGTCGATGACGCCCGCGCTGAAACTCTTGTCGACTAACTGCTCCAAGATGAAGTATGCGCGGGGAACGTCTATGTTGATTTCGGCGATGTCCATGTAAACTCTTTCATAACCCTGGGAGGACGACGCTCATGTCAGACCAATGCATCGTGCGCAACAAGATGGAGGACGACAGGCAGATGGCCAGTCTCAGCAACAGCCCGACCGTGCGGTTCACACCGGTGGCCACCGGGCGGCGCCTTACCCTTCTCATTTGGTCCAGTGTGATGACCGTGGACACCCAGAAACGTTTCAGCAGCTGCAGAACCATTTTGAACGTCTTCTCTCCTTTGGACTCCAGGACCATGACTAGTGCCTGTTGGGACAGCAGATTCGCAACGTTAACGTTGGCTTTGTGTGTCTATAGGTGTTCACGGCTATGTGCACTGGTTGGCAGTTACCTCGTAGACAAACTCATGGTGGAAGTGGGGCACCTCCAGCTCTCTCAGGCATCTCTCCGCCTCACTGCAGTCTCCAGACAAGAGATACTCCTTCAGCAGCAGGTTCATCTGATTAGCACAGAACCACGAGGACCAACATTATTAGTCCTACTTCCATATTAACATTAGAAATCAGTGTGTCATTTGCATACATCCAGTCCAGTCATGGAGTAATACCCAAGTGAAGCGCATATCAGATAGACCTTAATACAGGCATGCATAAATGATACACAAATGATTAAAAGGGTATGTGAACCCCTTGTTTCAGCTCGAAATCCAACACTATGACATTTAAAAAATGTGCTTTGGGCTGGGAGTTCTAGGAAGAGGGGGGGGGGGTATCACCATGGTTACGGCCTACGGCAACGTTGTGTTTTTCTGTCATTACCGTTTACACCGGTTTTTCCTGCCATACACCATTATCTTAGTGGTGACAAATCAGTGTAGACTACCATGTTTAAGATCGTAGACCTACTTACACCTTTTGTGTTTGGTTGGCCTTGTTGATTACAAGGATCAATGCATTTCACGATAAGATTGTCTTATAGTGCCTTGAAACCAGCTTGAAGGCCATGTCCTGTTAGGAGTCATTTGACCTATGACCTCACCTCTTTGATAAGCTCTGTGACGGACCTCTGGCCCCCGCCCGACCCCCACAGGTTGTCTATGCGGAGACCTCCCATGCTCATCCTCAGCAGTACTGCTGCACGGTCCAGCGCTGCCCTGGAGGGAGGCAGATCACACCTTTGTGAGTAAATGACCCTTGTCTCACCTTTAACGGTCATGTTAGGACCAGTTTTACGAGTTCACTCTTCTGTAAACTAGCTTTTGTGAACTACAAGATGGAGTCAACATTTGGTCACTAGAGGGAGCACTTGTTAATAATACTTAAATCAAATAAAATAAAATAAATTTTAAGCCAAATTTGCGCTAGTTACCACAAGTAAATGACTTTATGGTGACACTTTACATCACCATACATACGGTTCAATGTGGTGAACGTTACAGAATGTGAATGTGTGTGATGACTGGGATAATATATCCCTAATCTCTCCCTGCACAGGGCTGAGAATGATAGGGCATGTTCTGTGCCTCCCATCATCCTTTAACCGTTACCATGGTCCCCGCCCACAGCAAAACCTGATAATGCCAACTGAAAGAACACAACTGCTACACAGAAACGGCAACAACACCACCAACACACCTTGCATGCTCACAGTCAACTCTGCCTTTGTAGCCGTCGATGTAACTCTTGGACAGGATCTGATCTTTCACAGCGCGTGCAATAAACTGGCCGACCAGCTGTGGAGCAAACAAAATCAAAGAAAGGGAATTCGTTGAAACAATCCAACAGAATCCCACCAGCGACTACTAAGACGAGGAGGCGACCCGTCCAGGAAGTGGTTCTGGTGGTTTGGGTTTCTCGTGAACTTCCATGTCACCTGAATCTGCGCGATTACAGAGTGACGAGAAGCCCAGCTGCTTGTATTTCAAGTAATCAGACGAGGAATGTGCCAAGGTAGCCAATGGGGTTTATTGCATGGTTCGGTTAAGTACAAAAAAACCTGATCCCTGCCAGAGTAACTCACGATAGATCGCGTCAAGGGCAACAACCCACGTGTCGTTGCAAAAAAGGGCGTTAGAGTTGTAAGCTGCAGGTTTAGAAAAAACAACAACAAGGGAGGCCACTGGCAGCTTCACGCGTACATGCGCTGTTTGTTTACAGTTGTGTGCACGTATGGGCGCATGATTTTTTTTTTTGTACAATTTGCTTTTCTCAGCAGGACAAAGGCTGCGCTTGGCTTCATCCACTGATCCTGCAACAAAAAAAAAATGACCTTGTGGTGGCAACTAGACTGCTATGCACACACATAAGAGAGAGGTGGGGGGGGTGTGTGTGTTGCGTGTGTGTGTGTGTGTGTGTGTGTGGTGCACACGAGAGCAGCAGCAGCAGCAGCAGAGCGAGAGAAAGTGAGATGGTGTGAAAGAAGGGGTGGGGACCGCGCAGGGATGAATAACCCCGTTCAGCCTCCTACGCTGAGCTAGCGTTTTACAGACAATGGCAAGAGATCTCATGTCTGTGCAGGGCTGAAAGGAAAGAGCTGAAATACACACATAGGAGCGCCGCCACACGTACACTCCGTCCTGGTGACAGTCGCTCCTCTGTGCTAAACCACAGGCCGATGGTGTGTGGGCTTGCGTGAGCCTATGACTCAAGCGGTTTCATTAAACCGCCTTCGTTTCGATTCTGCCCGGCTCCATGTTAAAAGGACGACAAAATCACAAGATTTTCCCAAGTAAATGTGTTTGTCACAATTTGCTGCCTGTTGTGTTTTGACACGTCGTGATGTAATTTCGGTTAACATTATATCGCTTATTTTGCGTGAAACGGTTTTTTTTCTTTTCTTTTTTTTCCTCCTCCTGTTCTTTGAAATTAAACATTTATTTTAGGACAACCTAAACCCTAATTTGGAGTCTTGATCTAAATTAAACACAGACCCCCGTTAACGGCGAGAAATGGACTAGTTCCTCACCTGGGGGGCTCCGGGAGTGTCCAGCACCAGCTCCGGCAGCTCACACAGCAGTTTGTCAAAGGCGCTCTCCACATCGCCGCGGGTCAGCACGGGCCCACACAGGTCCGCCAGCAGCCTGGAGGTCAGCTCCCGGTGGCTGGCTTTGGCCTCCAGGGCCAGCGACACAGCCAGCATGGGTACCCCGCTCCGCATGGGACCCAGGTTGAGCTCCCCTAGCAGCTCCTGGAGACAGCCGTACGATAATAATTAGTACGCATTTTGGGATTTTGTGTTGGTGCATAATACTGTCATCACATCAATTCTTAACATTCTTTGTCACCCGAGTGGATTTCTATATTCCTCTTGAGAAACCATTACTTGTTCTTGCATTGAGTCTCAGTGAATCAGCTGGAGTGCAGCCGACAGCGCCTGCCTAATGGTTTACCAATTACTACTGGTGGCAGCTAGCTGGTGCAGGCCGACCAGCTTTCGAGGGGCACTTACCGCTACTTCATTCGTGTCTCCATGCTCAAAGTATTCTTGCACTATAGGAGTAACAGTCTTCCCAAAGTCCCTCTCATCCAGTGGGGGGACCACGGTTTCGTACACACAGTTTTCCTGAAGAAGAGGACGAACGTTCAAGGCATTTTTCTCCCTTTGTCCCCGAGAAGAACGCGCTTTATCTCTAAGTGCCCCTCTCAAGTTCGCCCCCGACGTAGACGTAGCTCATTATCTACTGGTGTACCTGAGCTTCGTCGTAGTTGGGGTCCTTGGCATCCACCTGTTCTGGCTCATAAACCTCCCCGGACCGACCCCACACACCCTTGCCTCCGGCCCCACCTGTGGACAAAAGGTTGCAAAACAACATTATTGTCGGGTGAAATACAAACGACGTGTGGTAAGACCAAGGGGGTGTGTCACGCTACACACAAGTGGGACACAAGAAAGTCAACATACGGTGTCATGACGCGTGACACTTTTAATGAGGGCGTGCGAGATTCAAACCGAAAAGCTGGCTTGTGCGAGATGGGTCGGTTACATAACAACGACACAATAAGCCAAGGAAGACGCACACAAACAGTTTTTTTCTTTCTCCCCCCCGCCCCTGCCTGGAGAGAGAACTGTAAATTGGCTCTGGTGCACCGAGTATCCTACTGCACCTACGCAGGTGTGTGGGTGTTGAGGTGTCGAGGCCACATCTATTTAAAGGGAGCGATTCGTGTAGAAGACAAGAGATGGACATCAGCGCGCGTCAGCAAACAATGAGGTCATTGCATCATTTTTCTCTCTCTGAAGCGGTTGCTATCATCCAGCACACAAAAACGCCAAGTCAATCATCTATTTTGATTTTTTTTTCCTTTTGGAAATACCAGGTTGACCTACAACTCAAGGGTCCACAACCCTGTGGACCCTTGAGTTGTAGGTCAACCTGGTAACAACCTGAGAGTGGCGAGAGATCCCCTTCCCCCCACTACGGCAGTCCTCTCTCGGTGGCGGAGGCAGAGGCGAAAAGGATTGACTTTAAGTAGGCGCGAGCTGCTCAAGATCACAGCAGCGTTTGTTTCACATGTCGAAGCGACCTCATGCACCAAAACCACTTGGGCTTCCAAGCATGAAGAAAAGCGAATCCGCTGTGACTTGGTGGTTGCTTTTAAAGCACGTTACTTGTAGTTTCACTACTCTAGCTGACAAACGGAGAGCACGGGTGTAACCAAAACTCCCTTGAAACATTAACTCTTTCAAATCCTAATCTATACAACATTATTCCAAAATCGAACAAAAATACATACAAATAAAAGGATTTTGTCTAGAAACTATATTCCCGCACCTTTCTTTGGCAGGCCTCTGCCCTTGCCAAGACGAGACTTTCTGTCCAGCAGCTTGCTCTTGGGGCTGGTGGGGACCACCCCTGATCCCCTGCTGGGGTCCCCACCGTCGCTCAGAGAGTCCCCTCTTCCAGAGTCCCGGGACGAGTTCTTCCTCAGCCTCCGCTTGGCCTTGGCCTTCAGACGGGCTTCGTGGATGCTGCTGCTGGAGGACAGCCAGTTGCCATTGATCTCGTTGTTGGTGGCGTTGATGTTTTTGCTGGAGGTCACTGCTCCTCCATTCTCCTCTTCCCCTGACAGAAAGGAGTCGCTGAGGTCGTCAGCCTCTGTTGGATGTCAAAGGAGAACCGGCTTTAGAGTGAATGTGATCACGATGTGCCCCCCTCATCAAACATATCATTACGCTGCGAAATAATATTTGATTTGAGTGCACAGTATGTTTGGAACTGAAATGCAACGCTGCGCATCCAAAAAAAGGTTAAAGGTTGAACGAGCAGCAGAATAAAAGCACTCATGTACACGTTTGTAATGACTGCACAAGATCAAATACCAGATAAAATAATAACGTTAACTTCAGCCCCAGTGCCCCTGATCAAAAGCGCTGTGGACACGACACTGATGAGCAACCTCGTTCCCAAGGCGTTCCCATCTCAGCTGATGAGGCGTTTAAATGCAGTCTCCACATTCACACGAAGCACTCACCAACGGGGTTTGCGTTCAGCCAGGCCTCGCAGTCAGTTGCCATGTTTCGAAAAATAAAAATGTGTTTGGCAGAGAAACTTCGTTCGAAACAGTGAATGTCGGACGATACCTGAAATGGGCAGCAAGAAGAAGACAATGACCGTCGGCACAGGTTTTAAAACATGTCAAAACATAGTGCGTCACACACCCCTCCCCCTTCATTCATACTGACTGTGTTGACAAACAATAGCCAGCGGGTGTTATCGGCGTTTTTCTGCACTGTCAATATAACAAACGCTGTCAGAAATAAAGAAATACACGCGCAACTGTTTATGCAACGACAAAACACCCACGATGTACACAATACAATGTGACCCGTTATTACTTGGCTACGGTTAGCTTCGCGTTTCCCCGTCGAGGTAACCAAAGCACCAAAAACTGCAAAACAAAACAACCATTCTGGTTTAAATCGTAGCCATAATTGCTCGATCTTTTATCGATCATTTCATGGACCGTTTTGATATGAAATGCATTGACCCAATCAATTGTTCTTGCTTTTGAAATGACTTACAACAAACAATGACTGACCGTGTCTAGTGTCCAAGCTCCAAACTACGAAGGCTGTTTTGTATGCGTTTTCTACCCAGCAACTTCAACCACGTACGTATGTGTTTTTCTTACCTGATTGGCTAGGGTTAAGGCTTTATGAATCAAAGGGCCAATCGAAATCCAGAGTGGGCTTTTCTTCTAGCGAATTCTACAAGTTGCTGCCCCCTCTCTGTTGAATCGCAGAACAACAGTTTACACGGATGGGCTTTTCCGTTCTTGAATCAATTAATAGTTCATGTTATTGAAGACATTATTGTATTGTATATGAGCGGACTCATTTTAATAATCTTTCCACAATATTGATGTAAAGGAACATACCATAAATTGATGTACACTGGAGAAAAACTTTTCGACTACCGCCCCCTTGCTGTTTATTTGTTAGTAGTTTGCCTCACCACATGGGGGAGTCCTTTTACAATAAAAGTATTAACCTTACGGTACCTTCTCCTTTACATACAGGCAGGTGTTTTTCAAGCTGGAATAAGATGGGATAGATAAGTAAAATAGATAATTTCTATCATAGCTAACTTTAAATTAAAATAAAGAAATAAATACAAAATAAAGAAAAATATTAGTAGTAGTAGTACTAGTAGTAGAATAATTTGTATTGTATTGTGATTGTATCCACATGGAGTAACATTTGTCAGAATCACTTGTGTAGTGAATAGATACTACTATATTCATTAAATTGTAGAGACAAATTGTGGATATTGTGTGTA
The DNA here is from genome assembly GCA_900303225.1 of Laemonema laureysi. Classification (NCBI taxonomy): domain Eukaryota; kingdom Metazoa; phylum Chordata; class Actinopteri; order Gadiformes; family Moridae; genus Laemonema; species Laemonema laureysi. Next base: position 6,202 of record OMNS01029732.1, on the reverse strand, counting down.
CTGTGTGTATTTAGCTAAAACATACTGTGGTATTTGTGATTATTTGGTATGTTGGCATTTGATTCTGACAATATAGCTCTGCTCTTTTTAATACAAAAATGTCCAATTAACAGAAACAAAACAAACATACAAGCACCATTTAAAACATTTATTAAAGTAGCTTTATTTATCTATCAGAAACATGAATGTGAAAAGTTATTTTTCCCAGAAAAGATCTTTGGCATTGAAGGATCAGAATTCACAGTGTAGAAAACAGATAATCCAACACAGACGCTGTTAGCTGTCATCTGTTAGAAGCATTGTTCATTTCAATAAACACATGGTCCAGTTTAAGGTCCTCTTAAGGCGTTCAATATAATGACACACATTATAAACATCCTCTTGTGAATCGAGTTCAAGAGTAAAGCCAAAAGAAAAACCAAAAATGTTTTAACACAGATTTTTTAAATAAATGATTTAAATAAATGAGTTATTCCAGTAAACTAACTAAAGGGACTAAAGAAATAATAATAATAAGAAGAAGCGAAAGCCCTTGTTTTGAACTATAATATACACACCTATGTTGGCACATTTAAACTCCATTTAACAAATGCAATAAAACCTGAGAACCAATTGAGTAAAAACATTTCCTAGAATAGAATTTCAAGTCATCTTTGCCACTCACAATTTATTATCAAATTGCTAGGACAATATATTATCTGAACACTTCATAACATTATTTCTCCATAAAAATGAAAGTCACAACAATATTATTTTCACAACATGTATTATAAGATTAAATAACAGCTGGTGGATTCAAACTCCCTGCAGTATTTTTTTTTGTCAGTAATCAAATGCGATCATACATCTTTGGAGATAAGCTTCAATGCCATGTGACATATTTAAAGAAAAATAGCTAAAAATGCTTATAAGGCACAACGAGTTAAGGCTCTGAATCCTTAAAATAAATTACACCTTTGTTAATGTACAAAAATGATGAGGGACGACAAATTAGATATTCACAAAAATGTCATCCCTTAAGCATTTTATCCACGAAATAGACTAGCAGGATTTCCCAAACTAAACATTCCCACTTTTGAGTTAAGTCTTGTATAGCCTTTCATAGACAGTGGACACACTGATGCCATGTTCACTTAGTCGTGCCTGATATAGTGCACTATTTGGGGTGTCACTAATTTGAGTGTACACATTTGGTTCCCTATATAGTGCACTACTTAATACACCATGGCAGAAACGTACAAAAGATGCACACTTACTTCACTTATATCCGATGATGCATAGCGGATTCATCCAATGGAGACGGACGGCACATACTGGTTCTTTATGCAAATTAGCTAACATGTGTCGGCTTGTTTATGTGACCAATACACGTCATGTCGATAGATTTCCAGTGCATAATTAGTGTCCGAATTCCCCCTAAGTGTTCACTAGGGATTAGGAAACAAATGAACCAATTCGAACACGCTGTGAGTATTTGCTGATCAGGAAGTACAGGTGCAAGGTCAGAGGTCGCTGAGGTCATTCTGAAGATGGGTGCCGTGTAAACACACCAAGCAGACTCTCCTCTGCCAGCTGAGACAGGTATTTCTGAGGACAGACAAAAAATAAAGGATTTAATTAAAAACCCACAATGTAAAAAGATATCTGGAAACTACTCCTATAGGAATGCAACATATTTTTAAATTAATAATGTAAATAACAGAACAATACAATTATAAGTTGAATGAAAAGGAAATGTATCTATGAAATATATTCTTCACATAAAATTCAAAAAAGATAATAATTCATTTATAAAAAATAATTTATATTAAAATGAATTATTTAAAATGATGATTAATTTAATTAATTTAAAATAATTAAGTCCAAATAAATGAGTATACATAAATCAGTTCAAATCGACTTTGTTGCTCTGATTAGTATTGGAAATGCAATAGTTCATTTAGGGGCCAGCATATTCCCTATCCCCTTTAATCACAAGTGTGGCTCTGGAGACAACTCTAGAAGAGACAGATGGATCTCAGGCGCGCGTGTTGGTTGTGACATCTCGTATGTCACAACCATAGGAGAAACATGCATTGGCTATACAACAAAAAGGCACTTGGCCATCGCCTGCTAATTTCTTTTATAGCACATTATCACCACTAAGAGAAAATAATCGCCTGTAATCGCTTGTTTAGACATAACTCCACAGTCATGCGTCCATCAACTGTCCACCTATCAGCTGTTCCCTAACTCGCCCCTGCTGATTGGCATCAGCTGTTCCCTAACTCGCCCCTGCTGATTGGCATCAGCTGTTCCATGCTCACATTCTGCTGATGAGCACTAGCTCTCGCACAGCCACAATATGGTGGCCGTGTTTTTATAACTCATTCAATTGAGTTGAATTTTTTTTCCTTCAACAGACTAGTTTCATCCAATCGTCTTCTTGTTATTATTTAGTGTTATTCTGTATTATGTCTCAATTGAACTGCCATATGTAACTGCATAGCCACTTCAAGTGGAAAATGTATATACACAATGGTACTGGATGTACACAATAACATAATGGTTTCTTTGACAACTTAAAACACTAAAAGCACAAAAAATGTTGCAATTCATGAAATTGTTGACTCAACAAATATATTATATGTATATATATTATATAATTGCCTACGGACGGCAAGAAGAGGTTTGCCAGATGTCACAGCTGTTTTGCAGGACCTTTGCCTGCTGTGATGTGATGCATTATTTGGCAGGGGATCTCTGAGGCCGAATCCATCCACAGCTGTGCTACGGAGGAAAGCTCACATGCAACGGTTCTGGGCGCTAAATAGTGACTTTGTAATCGACACTTTGTGTGCGTGCCTGTGTGCGATGCACACATATTCGCTCCGTCTCTCTCTATGGATGAAATATGACCAAATATAGAAAGAGATGGAAATACAAGTAACTAATGTACATGGCAATACAGCTAACTTAAATGATGCTAAATCACATAACATAACATGGTCACGGTGCCGTGACCCCCCCTCCTGGCATTAACGCCGCCAGGGTTACGGGTTCGATTCCCCTGGGGGGCGCCCGTGCCGAGAACGTGTGCGTTCACGCTATTGTTAGACATTTCCGATAAAAAGCCTCCACCAAATGAGTCGCTCCTCCCTCCCCGCCACGCGTCCCCTTGGCCCGGCGTACCTGCAGGTTCCTGTAGTGCACGGTGCTGCGGCAGTGGGCGGTCTTGGCGGTCTCCTCGCTGGTGTAGAACAGACCACACAGCTTGCAGAAGAAGCCTGTCCTGGGCACTATGAACTCCACTCCTGGTGGACCACAGCCAGGCCGCGCCCCGTTAGGCAGAAGAAGAACAGTATCACAAAGTGTTTTGAAAATATAACAGCAATACAATATGATGACAATAATGCAGCACAGTAATAACGATGATGATGATGATGATAATAATAATAATAATAATAATAATAATAAGATATTAGGTTATATTATCATTATTACTAGCAAGCATTGTGAAGAAATATGAGTTATTTTGCAGTATCATTATTGTAATATTTTTTATTATTATGAGTATACGAGTCTAACCCTAACCCTAACCCTAACCCTGTTCTATTATCGTGTCTCTCATTGGCCATGATTTTGTGTGTGTGTGTGTGTGTGTGTGTGTGTGTGTGCGCGCGTGCACTGTCGCCCACTGTTGTCACATTGCATTGCATCCTCTAGGACACATGTGTCAAACTCAAGAAGATTTCAGTCACAAGCGGCCCTTTGAGGGCAAACCATAATGCTGATGTGGCCCCGGGGGTGAAAATGACTTTGACACCCAACTGCTCTAGGATGTAAAGGTTCATCCAATCGACGCGGGCCCCCCATGTGCTGGGCTGTGTCATCCTAGCTCTAATGTTAATATAAATACACTGCGCTCACGGGTGGGTTTCACGGACGCGCTCACCGAAAATAGGACCGCAGCGGGCAGTCAACTGACACCGGTGCTCATCCCTTCCCATTCCACTCAATTAGAGTGTTAATGCAACAGGTTGTCGTATCAGTACAGAGTTATTTTTCCTCACATTTTATTACGGGCCGATGCCAAGAGTGACACGAATATCACGGATTGTTTGTTTTCGTTGACTTTGTTTTTACACAGTGTTCTCAGTGTTTTTTGTCTTTCTTCCATTGCCACATTAATATATCATCTGTTTGTTAATCATAATTCTACACCAATTGTATCTAACTGTATGTTTCTTATAACAGTTAAATCCAGTTCAGTGTGACGCAGAAGCAATACAGTAACCTAAATTCACAAACAATACAATGGAATACGGACACATTTTTAAAAACCTGGCGTTTTTCCATGAAGGATTTGGTTAAAGCCATGTGTCTAAAAGGTGTTACACTCACCCAGAGGAATGCTGTGCTCACCGATGACCCGGTCTTGCTCTCGCATCGGCGAGTGGGCTTCGACCTCTGTCTGCGTCGCATACAGGCTATTGGTGATGTTATGGACAACTGTGAAGGAAAAACCCAAAGGACATTATTTACATTACATATTAACAACACACACACACACACACATCTACTATGGTTCGGAAACAGTGTTTTGACTCTTTAAGTATCACTTTATGACACTTTATCACATTTACCCATTTTAGGAGCTTCCTCTTTGTGCTGAATTTCCTTGATATTTGTCTCGGCGGGCGGGGCCACTTCCTGGGCCATGCCGTCCTCAGGCACGCTGACGGTGTGTTTCTCTTCCGAAGGCCCTCTGTTGTCGTCTGCCTTGTCGTCCGAACAGGCCTCCTCCAGGGCAGCCTTGAACTCCTGGTCGGGGAAGTCGCTGAGGTTGGTAGTCGGTAACGCAGGGGCCTCCACGTCGGCTGGCTCCTCCCCCGCCGCCTCCATCTCCGCCTGGGGACAAGCCTCGGGGAGCTCCCCCTCCGCCGCCCCCGCTAGAGGCCCTTCTGCGGCCGGCTCAGCGGGCTCCGGGGTCTTCTCTTCTTCAACGGCGTCCTGCGTCGCAGGGCAGGCGACGGCGGCGGCGGCGGTGGCGGCCAGCGGGACCTCCCCGCCCAGTTCCAGCTCTGCTTTGGTGCAGGAGCTTCCCTCCAGCAGCTCCTGCAGGTCGGGCTCGATGATGGAGTCGTCCTCCCCGCCCACCTCGTCCACGGTCACCAGCTCCTCCATGTTCCCCGGGTACCAGCACTCGCCCTCGGTGTCGTCGCCGCTCTCATACGCCTCCACCTGGGAGCAATGGAGGGTGAATAATCGGAACATCCGAACTCTCTCTCTCTCTCTCTCTCTCTCTCTATTATAGATAGAGAGATAAGATAGATAGACATCAAAAGGCTAACTTACACAATGTTTTTCCTTCACACATACAGTAACATCCGTTTGGTTTGCCTCTGCTCTGCTTTGCTGAGGAGAAGACGATTTTTCCTTCGACTGGTGGTCCTACAGCAAGAGAAGAAACACATGCATGTTTAACGGGATATATGTCTCTATAGATACACAGTACACATCAGGTGTCTTAAGGAAAACCAAACTCTCTTGCTCAAGGCATTCCCATTTTATGATCAGATTTGGGGGGGGTATACCCAGAATGTTTGAGTGATGTGTATATAGATTGCATCCTAGTATCCTATGTTTTTAAAACTTCGATCAGGATCAATCCATAGCACTACTATGTAACCCAGTACATCGCCTTTCATTTAAAATTAGTTTTAGGGTTTGGTTTTCCTTTAAACAACCCAAAAATAAGGACAAATTCCCTATTATATCAGTATTATCAGCGGGAATGTGTGAATTGCTGCGTCCATCGACGTCTAAGGAAAACAGTTAAAGAGTTCATATGCTTACAATATTTGCAGTCATATTCCCAGATGTATTGTTTTGGCTCTCCTGCCTCTCCTTGGTGCCGTGCCTCCTGCTTGTCTTTCTGCTCCTTCCTCTGTTTGGTGAACTCTGTCTCCTGTCTTCCGGTGTTCTGGATCGCAGCTCCTCCGCCATGTCCGACTCCGACTGCCGGGAGCGGCAATGGTGGTGATCCCCGGCGCCGTCTCTCCTCTTGGGCTTGGCCTCGTGTCTTTGATACGGCGCTCGGGGAGGCTTCTCCGCCTTGTACATCTGATCCTTTGAGTAGAAGTCCTCCTCGGGGTTCCTGTAGGAGTTGAAGGACATGCCCTGAGGGCTGCCCCGGGGGTACCAGTCTCTGCTGCCCCTC
>OMNS01029729.1:0-12911 GCA_900303225.1 Laemonema laureysi | reverse complement strand
ATCACAGCTGGACCATGAGCTCAGACAGAACCTGAGAGGGACCATGCAGCATAAGTACCAGCAGCCCGGGGAGGACAGCGTCACACGGGCCGTGGACAAGCTCCAGCAGGAGGTATCTGATGCGAGAGAAATGCTATGCTATGCTAACTATGTATAGCCCCAGATCCTATGTTTATAGGCAGGCTACAGCTGGGTTATCCATCCGTCCACATAATACATAGTTGTTATTAATAAATATAGAATTATTGATTGAATAAATCACACATTTTGCATTTGGTTGGGCTCTTGTATGAAGACATTAGTGAAAGGGTCAGTTCACCAAAACAACACATTTTCCCACGCATCAACCATCCCCTACTTCCTGCATTATGATGATTTGCACATGTGTCCAACACTGGACGTTTGGTCGCCGTTCCCTTGAGTGGCCTTTGTTTTGTTACACTGCATTACACTGCAGGTAATGCTTCAGCAGAGGTACGTTGGTCAAGTCCAACATTTTAAATGACATTTTGCTTCGAACCCTACTGGGGCCTTTCTGTATGAAGTGAACACATGTCAGGAATCAATATAATGCTGAATCCAAACGGGGAGTAAAAAAATGTCCACTCCCTTTGTGTTAAAATAGCAGAGAGGTTAGTAGCGGCCATCTGCGAAACATGTGCAAACCACACCAAACATCTGGATGAATGAAAAACGATCATTTTTTGTTCTTGGATATTTCTCAGAGCAACATTCTATGAGTCCCAGGTGCGTCTTTGCCTCATGCTGTGCGCTCTTGTGCTGCTGTGTCTCAGTTCAAGTGCTGTGGCAGCAACAGCTCCCTGGACTGGAAAGGCAGTATTTGGTTCACGGCTCCAGGCAATGACAGGATTGTGCCGGACACCTGCTGCAAAACTGTCACGGAGTACTGTGGCCGCGGAGACCACCCGTCCAACATCTACAAGCTAGAGGTCTGTTTCCCCACTCAACCCAAATTATTATGATGGGATTATTAAAGTTAGAGTTATTTTTGGTAAACCCTGTGTTGTCCCCCTCAGGGAGGCTGCATCAGAAGGTTGGAGGAATTCATTCTGAGTCAGCTGCACATCCTTGGTGGAGTGGGGATCGGTATTGCCTTTCTTCAGGTAAAAAAAAACAACTCAGATCATAACAAATGGATGTCATCGGTTGCACTTGTGTGAGGTTTGTGTCAACAAATGTCTTGCGTGTTTAATTTGTATATATTTTTTCAGCTGCTGGGGATGATGTTGACCTGCTGCCTTTATCGAAATCTGAAAGAAGAGCCTTATTAAGTCTGGTCTGTTTGAACATGTGGTTGAATTTCTGTGTAGGCCTATTGGAATAAATTCTTATATTCTATAATCCTACTGTATGAAGTTGTTAAGTCAATGTTTTGACAATCAATTGACAGTATTTTCGCGAGGTAGCAATGCTGCTGGACAGCAGTGCTTTCTTCAACATTATTTTCCATTGCATGCCTCGTTTGTTTTTTTGTTTTTTTGTTTTATGTCAAATTTCTGTGGCCTCCGAGATGATGGACAGATGATGGCTAAATTATATTTTCAGGTGTTTATATTCTTCACATAAAAAAAACAGTATATGGGTGACGTTTTTGGGATGACATGAATATACGGTATATATGTGTGTATAATGGAATACAATAAAAGAGACTGATTGGTTGACTGTGTATGCTGTGACTGTTCCGCTACCCTTGAGCTTTTATTTTGAAGTTTGTTATCGGCGTAAAGCGGATGTTATCGTCTGCTGACAGGTTTCCTTTCGGGTTTTAGTCGGATGCTTAGATTTAAATTTATGACACTTGCATATTGTACATAATTATTGCACAAAAACGTGCATGACATGTCTTCAAAACCTACGTGCTTAATGGTGGCGAGTGCTGCTCCTCAAGGTAGGTTGAACCGTTCACCTAGTTAACTAGTTTCTGTGGTTAGCCGACTAGCGGACATGCAGAAAGGAAGCTGTGACGACTTTTGTTTATGTGTAGTCAATAAGGAAATCAGCGTTAACAATCAATTACCGTCCATAGACCACCACTGACACCAAGTCGCTTTATTTATATCAACTAATAATACATCGCTAAATTGGATTTATAGGCTTCCAAGCAACCTGGTTTTTGTGCCATGTCTCAAAATCTTAGTTGATGTTTATTTGCTTATTTAGGAGTCACAGCAAAGTCTTTCCATCAGTCCTTCAGTCTCTGCAGCCCTGTCTTTAACCTACAGACAGCAACACCAGGGGTAAGCCCCTTAACTCTTGTATTTTACGTTGCTACTTCTGTGATTCTATTACGTAGTAGTCTTATTACATAGTGTGTGTGTACCGTGTTGCATTTGTCAAATGAAACACTTGACTTGATGTGTTGTGCCATGGTTTATCTCGTATGTTTTGCATTGAAGGGGAAGCCTATTGACTTTTTTGGGGTTGATGAAAGCACCGCCAGATGGGTACAGGACTTTAGTGTGAAACCTTACGCAACGCCAGCCAAACTTGAATCGATAGACGGTGAGAATTTTTGATTCAGTTTTAGAAAATGTACCTTTTGCCTTATATTCTGTGCCTCGTTCAACATCATGTCCTAATGATCCATTATAGGAGCTCGGTATCAAGCACTCCTTATACCTGATTGTCCCGGAGCCCTGAATGACTTGGCCCACAGTGGCTCTCTGCACCGCATCCTCACACAATTCATCTCTCAGCAGAGTGAGCGTGTTCCTCATTTGACATTTAAACCAGTTGTTAAATCAGTTGTCTTATGCTGTAGATGGGGCAGAATGAGTGCTAACATTGCCTGTCCCTGTATGTAGAGCCTGTGTGTGCAGTGGGACAAGGCGTATCTGCGTTATGCTGCGCCACAGAGGGACAAAAGTGGATCTTCAGTGGCTACAGTTTAACAGGGGTTGGTGTGGTTGGTTCTCTGATATTGGCCAGTATCTGTTCATTGAATCACCCAGTGTCCCACTTGGTGTACAGTGTATTGTAACGTACTCGTGTCTGGTTTTGCTTGAAGCCGTCTGTGTTTGAGCTGGTGCGGAGCCAGGACTTTGCCAACCTGCCCTTGATCGTGGAAGACTTTGTGAAAGACAGCGGTGGATCGTATACAGGTAGGCAGCTCCCCCATGTCGGTGTTATTATAGGATATGACTGTTTGCATTGATGCTGCGCATCCTTAATCTTGTTTTTTGTATATCTGTTTGTGTTCTAGCGAGCCAAGAGGACGCCATGCACGTCGTCATAGACAGACATTTAATAACTGGTCAAAATGTCCAGTCGACTTCGGTCGCTGTAAATAATCTAATCCTGCTCTCTACTGCGAGCAGAACCACTACCTAAAGGCTTTGTGATGCGTGCATTCCGTCTTAAGTTTACAAATGTGTTTGAAGTGAAACATAAAGACCGCCAGGGGGGGGGAGAAAGAAAAAAAGAGTCAAAGTCTTATTTACTGAACAAGTCGTTTGACATTTGAATGCCAAATGAGAAGGGGCCCAAAATTAGACGGGGAAATTACAAGAAATGGAAATGTGAAGAAGAAAACACACGTTTCCCAACACCAGTACATAAACCAACACCAGTTTCTCAGGACTTGAGTTGATGGCACACGGGAGGGATTCCAGAGACCTGGATGTAGGCCAACCCAAGTGCAGTGTTAACGTGAACCAGGGTACAAATGGCACACTGTGTAATTCTTGAAATCATTTCTCTGCAATGATGTTATCTGGAGTCTCGTCAGTCAAAATATATTAAAAAAAGAAATGAAATGAGATGCCTCATATTTGCTGAATGTTGGTTTAATGTCCTATGTACCAAGTATTTCTTCATAGTACCACCATCATTACTACCATGTGTTTATTCAAAATATCACGACGCCCTGCCAACACAGAGGTCAACTGCAGCACAAGTTTGAACTCTAGTGGCTTCCAGTTATTGGTTTGAACAACGGCCGCGTTTGGTATGGAAGGTTTTTGGAAGTGCATTTGGCCCATATTCTTCAAATCCATCGGACAGTCCTTTCCCCACGTTATAGGAGATCATAGAAATAATCCAGTCCTTGTCCTAATTCCCACATGGAGACTCCTGTGCCCAGTTCTGTGGCTAAAGAGATCCTCATGAAGAGTGACTGGAAAATGAAGGAGAAAAGAATATGTTGGTATAGATCTGCAAAGCTCTTAACCAATAAATCATACGTGTTTTACCAAAGCATGAAGACAGCTCTTACCTTAAGTGTCGGGTAGTACATCTTACACTTGACGCCATTATTCCTAGAAAAAATTAATAAATAAATCGAAGGTGTGATTGGCGCGGGTGGATGTTAAAAAATACCTCATCCCTGTAGATAATATACATATAAACAGTATTCATTGATTACCTCTTGTAATTAAAGTAATGCTCTCCGGCATAATCGTCCCAAAGAAGCTTTGGCCTTAGGTCCCGCAAAATGTCAATATACCTGCAGATAATGAACAGGAAAAAATCAAATACACGCTAGAAGAGAAGAGTTCAAATTTAAATAATTTAAAAAAATTCAAATAGAAATTTGAAATTTCAAAATTCTTTCGCGCCACTCTCTTACCTCCCTCCCAGGATGGGATCTACTCCCTGGCCTGAGAACTCCATACCATACATGTTCAGCCCAAGCAGAATCTTCTGCCTCCATTGGCTGCCGGGGCACAGCTGGAGAACACATTCTTTGATCCAGGGTAACGGGGAGCTGGGGCCCGGGCTTTAAAGACAGTCGTACAATTTTAATGTGGCACTCATTTTTTCAGGGTTTGTTTTTTCTTGTATTTACGTATTACACAAGAACACGCCATGCACCCACCTGCCAGCACTGGAGTAGTCGTAGGTCATTAAGCTGAATCCATCCACAACGGGAGCCAACTGCTCAAACTCCTCTCTACCAAACATGCCAGGCTGCCCCATGCTGTTTGTAGGTTGTTGTGTTTTTTTAATTTTTTTAAATCAATGTCAGAACGAATACATGAAGAAATGAAATTATTTGCATTGGGTAAAAATTAAAAAAAATCATATTTCGGTTACCTTGTTAGAGCAGGCGGGATGACCAGGAAACAGTCCAGCTTTTTAGCCTTCAGAGTCTCACATACGTGTTTGATCAGGTGGACCAGCTCCCTGCATCGACAAGAACATAGCAGACCCTACTAGTCGAACTTGAACCCAAGGGGGAAAAACACGTGGCAGCGAAGCAGTGGCAAGCGGTACACCTTGATGAACGCACCGTCTCTTGTTCCCTCCCAGCTGGCTCCACAGCTCCAACGTGAAACCATCAAACCCCTCCGTCTGTGGATGAAAACCATCATCAATGGCGTCGTAGTACGATGCCGTGATACATCAATAGCGCCATACGTTACCTTGGCGACGTCCACTAGCTCACTGCCCAGCTCCTCAATCTCGTCTTCATTCTCCAGAACACTCATGTAGTCCTGATAGGACCAGCCGTCAAACAGCAGCCGAGGAACTGAGACGGCAGAAGATTTTAAACGCTTAAAACTTTTAAATGAGTAAAATTTAAAATTTAAAACATAGCAACATGTAACAAATAATGGCATTTGTTTGAGGTTCTCACCAGAAAATTTACCCTAACTTACCCATTCTGATTTTCCTGTTGGACCTCCGCACATCTTTGACCCAGCCTACACGGGACAGGAAAAATATGATCTTTTATGAGATGCTTTCACTAAAGCCAATTACAAACGTTTTAATATTTAAATATGCAAGAATAATCTGTATAACGTTATACATCTCAATGCACTCTCCATACCTGGATCATGGTCGTGAAGTCCGGTGACATCATAGCTGTCCTTTCCTCGCCTGCGGACCTGAAGCCACACTGGAGACACTGAGGTCAGTTTTGAACCAAATACCTTCGCTATGTCATAGCCGTGGGAATTCCACTGAGGAGAGAAGGGGGTGGGGTGGTAATTATTCATATGAAGTCATATTAACTGTTTGACTTGAAGGCCATATTAAAATATTTGACAACCAATAAAGGTTAAACACAAAAAAATAACACAAAACATGCAACTTCTACTGACTTGATTTCAGACCTACAGGAGTGATATATCCAAGAACTTGTCCTTGGAATGTCCGTTTAATGTGAGTACAGTATCTCTTCTCCTCTCTCACTATGTCTCGCCACTGTGGGTCCGACACAACCAGGCCTCGCTCCAATACAGACACATCAGCAAGGGACGACTGTGGTGGGTAGAGAAATATTGTGAGATTCGAGTCAATATTATTGTAGAGATATAGAGAGAGGGAGAGAAGAAAGTCAGACCTGTGAGTAAGTAGGGAGATATGTGCGCACACAATGAAATGAAATCTACTGTGTGTGCAAATGACACTTATTTGTTGTCACCCTGAGGTGATTGGATGTCTGGAACAATGCTGTCATGACATTGTAATGAACACAGCTACTCACGTCCACCTCAGTTTTGTGCGACTTCTTGGCATCAGTTTTTGAAAGTGTAGCACTGACCATCAACCAACACGAGGTGGTCAACAACAAGAACCAAAGTGATTTCGTTTCCATTTAGAGTTAAATAAATTTCAAAGAAATCAATAAACTGGGGTTGTGCAGCTCGTTGCAGAAAGCTTTCTTCGTGGTCGAAACAGACTTACAGCTGACGTTCCCCTACCGAACCACAGACATGCTTGAAAAGGTTAAAGCATGTTTTAAGAGCCCGGTTGTTTTACGGACATGTGAATGATGAACTATGTTGTCATATAAACTATTAATAAGAGCTAGCTCTAGTTAACTAGACTGACAGCATGGGGGGGCGAGGTGCAGAGAAGACGACGTCAGGGAAAGTACAGGTATCCTGTTTTCAAAATAAAAGTTCTGTGACGTCACCAAAAAAAAATCATGTGTATGTAGTCATGTGTATTAACGGCAGATAGATGGCAGTGTGTCTTTCTCGTGTACCTGGGGTGCACCCATAGACCAATAAAAGAAGAGAAGCGTCTCATGGGTCGCTGTTCACAGTTGACAAGGTAGTTATATTGATATTGTCATTTATTATTATGTAGAAATTCGCGAAACACCTCTTCCCATCTGTTGGTCTACACTGAATGATATGTTGGCATGTGTGCAAGTGTCGTTAGAAAATGTTGCTTGCTGCTGTTATTTTAAGCTAGCTAAACATTTGATAGGTGGTAATATAACATACCCGGTAGCTACGTGCTTGGTTAAAGATTGAACAGAGCCAGGGTATCACTCTCTGAAGTTGGAGAGCATGGGTTCAGGTCCCACTTGGGAAATTGTGAGTGCCAGAAGTCTGAAGGCTCTGGTTTTGCTTTTCGCTTTGTTTATCTTTTATTATATATTATTATAACTGCCAAGAAAAATGATACCTTACAATAAAATGTATATGAAAGTGAAACTACTGTTGGTTGTTTCTTGTTTACAGTTGAGAAATGGAAATTGAACAGTTTGTGTCCAAGACACTTGATCTCCTACAGGAGGAGAGAGAAGCTGAGATCCAGGAGACCAGGTATTAACATGAGTATAATTAAAATAATAATATAAAATTAAAATAAAAACATAATAGTGAAACCCATACCCATTTCGCTGTCTTTCTTTCAGGCAATGGCAGGAGAACAGCTCTCTGAAGGATCTCCAAAACAAAGGAGTGTGCCTGCTAAAGTTACAAATAGCAAGTCAGTCCACAGGCCTGTACGGCCGGATACTCGTAGTTCTAGAACCAAGAAAACATATGGGGGTGCCGGTTCTTCCAAGTAACAGCTTTGGACCCGGTAAGAAAAGATACTCTTGAAAGCTGTCTCATTTACAACACAGACTGGTGTTTGTCACATTTTGTCAAATGTAAAAAAAAAACGTGGATATCTGTTGCAGGGGACATTGTTGGTTTGTATGGCGCCGCTGGATGTAGTGCGACTTCCCAGATTGGTACTGGAATAGTGACCAAGACCAGCCAAACATCTGTAACTGTAGCCTTTGAGGACTGTCAAGATGACTTCAACGTTGAAACCGATTCGCTGTACAACCTGTTGAAGTTGGCCAACGATGTCACCTACAAGCGAATGAAACGGTGAGGGACTTTTAAATGCTACTAAACACATGCAGCACAACCAAAGTTTTACGAAAATCTATTTACACTGGGTTATATGCCTTGTCTTGCAGTGCATTGAATACCTTGAACGGATACAGCAATGGACCAGCTTCAAATTTGATAAATGTTCTGTTTGGATATTCAGAACCTGGATCCCAGTCACAGACAAGTACAGAAGCTATTTCCATTAACCATGCGTGTGATCTTCATTTCACCCAACCCTTAGCTTTACTAAGTATGCGTTTGTGTCCCCACATCCTCAGATGATCTAGGCTTCTTCAACCAGGATCTGGATGACTCCCAGAGAGAAGCAGTGTCTTTTGCTCTATCTCAGAGGGACGTCGCTGTGATCCATGGCCCACCAGGCACTGGGAAAACCACGACAGTTGTGGAGGTCATTCTCCAAGCTGTTAAACAAGGGAACAAGGTGTGAAATACCCTTTAACTTACCAGTATGTGTGTGTGTGTGTGCGTGTGTGTGTGTGTGTGTATATATATCACAAGGATTTAACGAGGTAAAGATGCCTTGTCCTCAGGGGGAAGGATAGTGTAGTGGCTAGTAGGGTGCTTTAGTCCCAGCTCAGAGGTACTGGGTTCGATCCCCAATCCCAGAGCAAGATGCCTGCTCCTAAATGACACAAGCAAGCCACATAATTCAATGTTCAAGTCCCTTTAGATGCTTTGGTAAATTACTATTATTTATATAGGAATTACAATGAAAGGTATATAATAGAATAATATACTCTTCTTGTAACATCTGTTTGCTACGTTTGCCATTCTTCTGCCAAACTTCATTGAATGATTGACTCGATTGTATTTCATGATTTCACAGATCCTGTGCTGTGCCTCTTCTAACGTGGCTGTGGACAACCTGGTAGAGCGCTTGGCCCGGTGTAAGGTGAAGGTTCTTAGACTGGGCCACCCGGCCAGACTGCTGGAGTCCATACAGAAACACTCTCTCGACGCTGTCCTTGCCAAGAGCGACAACACAAACATCATCGCCGACATCCGTAAGGACATTGATAAGGCTTTCGTAAGTGTGCTACAATGTTCCATACGCTCATAATCGTCGTTGTATGCAAGGTTTGTTTGTGAATACGTTGACTAAATATTAATACATTTTTTCCCCCGCCAAGATGGGAATGAAGAAGATGCGCGATAAAGGCGAGCGTTTTAGTTTCAAACGAGAGATCGGGGAGCTGCGTAAAGAGCTAAGAACCAGGGAAGCAACGGCCATTGCCCAGATCCTGAAAAGTGCAGATGTGGTGTTATCAACCAACACAGGTTATTATAACTAATCAGTCCTTCTCAGCCTCATGTCCTGACAGCACAACTGAGAGAAACCCCAAGACCATTTACTGTGTAATGTGTCCGATCGCATAGGTTCCTGCAACGATGGGCCCCTAAGACACCTGCCCGCCGACCACTTTGATTGGGTGGTGATAGACGAGTGTGCCCAGGCCCTGGAGAGCAGTTGCTGGATAGCTCTGCTCAATGCGCGCAAATGCATCCTCGCTGGGGACTACAAGCAGCTACCCCCGACCATCAAATCTCAAACGTAAAATCTCGTGTTTCCTGTCTTTGTTTGTCAAACAGGATATTGTCATGAAGTGTTAGTTAGAGGTCCTAACTGTTGCTATCTCTTGTAGCGCTGCATCCAAGGGCCTGTCGGTCAGTCTGATGGAAAGACTCATCCAGAAGTTTGGGGACTCTGTGGTCCGCATGCTGACGGTGCAGTACCGCATGCACAGCTCCATCATGGACTGGGCCTCCAGAGAGATGTACCAGGGAAGGCTGACGGCGCACAGCTCAGTGGAGGGGCATCTGCTGAAGTGAGAGGGCGCGCTTTCGGATTGGTTGGTCAAGTATCTCAGGCAGACATTGAAATAATTCATGGCTCTCGTTCGTCTTCCTGTCCCATGCAGAGATCTACCAGGAATCGCTTGCGTTGAGGAGACCAGCACCCCCCTCCTCCTCATCGACACCGCTGGCTGTGGCCTGAGTGAGATGGAGGTCACCGATGAACAGTCCAAGGGCAACCAAGGTTGGCTTAGGTTCAGGGTTATCGACGTGTTGTGTTAAGGGTGTCTGTGGGGTGTGGTACCCAACACAACTTCTTTTGAATGTGTTCTCAGGGGAAGTAGACCTCGTTGAACTACACATAAAAGCTTTGACTGAGGCTGGACTAAAAGCTAAAGACATCGCCGTCATCGCTCCATACAATTTACAAGTGAGTCATTTTTTAAAATTTGAAATTAGCGTTAGCTACTAAGTCTTTAAGTTTAAGCAGAGATTGTTAATACATGTATTAAAGGACATGGCTCATTGCCAACACCCCTATCCGGTCTTTTGAATCTAATATTTAGTAATATTCTTCTAAAGGTGGATCTCCTGCGTCAGAGGCTCTCTGTACGGTATCCTGCCCTAGAGATCAAGTCTGTGGATGGCTTTCAGGGCAGGGAGAAAGAGGCTGTGGTGTTAACACTAGTGAGGTCCAACAGAAAAGGTAACACCTAATATGTGGTATGCGTATAAATATCCATACCCATAACCTGCCCGTTTAAATACCATTATCTATGTTTTACAAACACTGTTTATTCCTCAATGCATATTTGTGTGTTTGTGTGTGTGTGTGTGTGTGTGTGTGTGTGTAGGTGAGGTTGGGTTCCTTGCTGAGGACAGGAGGATAAACGTGGCCGTGACACGCGCCAGACGCCACCTCGCTGTGATCTGCGATTCCCAGACCGTTCAAAATCACGCTTTCCTCAAGTCCCTTGTCAGTCACATGACCGAGCGCGGAGAGGTGCGCACCGCCTTCGAGTACCTCCAGGACATCGTGCCGCAGAACTACACCCGCAGCCACAACGACAACAGGACCAAAGCTTCTGCCGGCGGCTCCTCGTCCACCACCAAGCAGAAGGTCAAACCTCAAGCGACCCAAAAAGCCCAGAACAAACCCGCTGGTGGGTCGAAGGTCACAGGAGGAGACCCCGCTAACCAGCCCACGAAGCCCCGCTTAACCCCCTTAACCCCGGAGGAGGAGGAGCAGAAGGCAAAGATCAGGTACGCTGAGATCAGGCAGCAGGTGGAGAATTATCTGAGGGATCCTTCTCGAGAGGAACTACAATTCCCACCGTCTCTCAACTCCCACGACCGCCTGCTGGTGCACCAGATCTCAGAGGAGCTCGGGCTCGGTCACGAGAGCAAAGGAGAAGGTAAAGACCGATGCATCACCGTCTCCAGACCTCCTCCTCCTCCAACCACGTCCAGACCCACTGAGGGGGCTGCTCCTCGGGAGCTGACGCAACCGGAACCGGAACCGGAGCCGGAACCGGAAGAGCAGGCGGCAGCTTCATCTGAACCATCGGTTGATCTCAAGAGTTTACACTTGGAGAGGATGAAGAGGGAGCAGCAGAAACGGGAGGAGACTGCTCAGCAGAAGCGACAGGTCCAGGCCACTAACGGGCAGCTCCACGCTTCGAAGAAGCCGGCTAAAGGTAGGCACTGATCGTATTGATTTTTTTGTCTGCGTCATCAAATATCGTTCGCATGTTTCTCCGGGGGGGGGAATCATCTCAGTTTCCCTGCATCTACACCCTTTTCCAGGCAAGAGCCGCACCAAAGCGGGCGCCTGTGACATCGCAGCCGCAGCCTGCGCCGAGGACGACTTCGACACGCTGATAACGGCGGTGATGAAAGCCGAGAGCGTGTGCAGCTTTGTCAAATGCAAAGCCTCCGTGCTGACGCTCGGCCAGCTTTGCCCTTTCTGCAATCGCCAGTATTGTCTCGGCCACCATATCCCCGAGGTGAGCTAACGGGACCCAGCGGCGTCGCGTAGTACGTTCTGGAGTTTGTTTTGGCAGACTTGGCTGTCGGTGCCATACATACAGTAGACAACATTTTGCTCAAATGTTGCTGTTTTTGTTGTGTGTGGCTATGTGTGCCGTGCCCTGACACAGGAAAGCATTGCAAAGACAATTTTTGTGTGATGTGATGTCGCAGAGATGGAACTTTTCAGTTTCAGGAAGTCTATAAAGTCGTTCCCAATGTCTTGAATCGACCATCTCAGCGAGAACTATCCAGAGGTTCCTGAGTCATTTCTGTCGTTTCACAATGAAAGAACGCAAGAGCGCGTTAGCTTAGCAAATACCGCGGAGTACTGTTTGGAAAATGTGTGTTTTGTTTGTGTGATATCCAGTGTCACTGATTGTGATGTGTGATGTAAACCTGTAGGTTCACGGCTGCGGGGACAAGGCCAAGGCTCACGCTCGGATGAGGATCAGCAAGGAGGGAGTTCTGTATTCCGGAAGTGGGAGAAAGGACAATTCTATGGATCCCAACAAGAAAGCCTATTTGCAACGTAAGCTGGACTCCAAACTGAAGGACATGGAATCTAAGAGGAAACTCAAGAGTAAAGAGAAAAGTAATTAGTTCTTCTATTTAACATAATGAAAAAAAATAAAATAATATGATGCGAGATGAGATTTAGAAAATAAATGATGGCACTGTTGAACACAATCTTCCCTTTTACGAGCCGGCTTTGAGCCCACTAACGACGCACTGCAGAAACCTGTCAACGTTTAAAACACCTTTTTACAGTTCTCAGTAAAACACAATAGGTACCAATATTGACCTAAGTTCTGGATAATTGGCGCAGTTGTAAACCTATTTGAATGTGCACCATTTTCTACAATTTAGGTGTTCTTTAATTCAAAGTTACAGTACTTGAGATTATTTTAACCCGGGCGGTCCCATTCACTAATACCCCATGAATACAGGGGGCCCACAGGCATCTACCTTCATTGT
>OMNS01029727.1:0-13348 GCA_900303225.1 Laemonema laureysi | reverse complement strand
ATAGTTTGTCTCACTTTCTAGCTGTTGGTTTGTAAATCTTACCTTGAATTTAAGTCTGGCTCTCTCCTGATTTTACGAGCCCTCTCTGCAAAGTTCAGGAAACTATGAAAACTTTGACTCCTTCCTTTGTTCTGATACAGCAACGGGCCGACGGCGATCTAACAGTGACAGTATGTTTAACAAAGCAACTCCCCCAGTGTTTCTAATTAAAGATGGCCGCCGAGGGAATACAGTAAACGTGTGGCCTGAGGCACATGTTAAGTCTGGGATGGATCTCGGTGGACAGGAAGAGACAGGTAGGGACGCCGTGGGTGTGTCAAGAGTCCCATTTGGAAGTCCAAACATCCTCACCTGTCTTTCCTTCATGGTTGGCCGATGCTTCTATTTTCCATGCTAACGTGAGCATCTACACGCGTCCTGGTGTGGCTCAGGAATCTACCGTTATTAGCCCACTCTAACAAGAAATAACACGTTTATAACAAGTTTACATCTTTATGTTTTGATCCTCCTCATCCCTGCTAAGCCTCTGCTGTCGAGAACTCTCTCCTGTCTTTTTATTTTTATTTTCCTTCCAGTAAAACAGACGCTGATGTTGCCCATGTTCACAGCCAGTCCTAACAGCATCCACGTGTGCTGAAGTGCACTCACTGACTCTTGGCGTTCTCACTCACCAGCCCATATGCACACTTAATGGTGACACAAACTTGGGAGTCACTGTGATGGGATCACCTCAGGCTATTAAAGTGTTTGTGTTTTCAACACAGGAAGAGTATCGGCAGCCTTTAGACACTGGAGACCATGGTCACTGTCAGTGCTTGTCCCATCTTGACCCAATGAACTGTGGAGATGGACTAAAGATGGTTAGCTATTGGCTGTGCTGAACAGCCAATAGATGGCTCTGTTTGTAAACCTCTGTGTTATGGCAATGTGGACATAGAGGGCACCTCTCGCTACATTTCCACAGTTGGCAAGGAAGCCTCCGGTCAGGGCTTGGACATGAATGAGTCCACCCTGCTGCCACCAGTGACAAGGTTAGCGTTTAGCTCCTTCCCAAAGCTACTGCGTTGGACTAATTCAGTAACTGACGTTGCATACAAGAGTTCCTGCAGTTCCTGTGTTTGTCGCCATATGTTAAGTATTAGGTTTAGGAGGAGGACTGGAAGAGGTTGACACCAGAGCCACATTTACCTGATATAACAGCCCTCGTTTTACCGCTCTGCCTCAGGAAACCATTTGTGTACACGATTGCAATGACCTTGTATGGTACTGTGGCCAGTATGAGATAATGCAGTTGGAGTTGTAACCCTGAAGACGAGGGACGGTTGTCTTCTCTGTATTCCTATGGAAGAATGTGTCGCTAATGCCGTTCACTCATATGTTAACATTTGAAATGCCCAACAGTTCTCATTACCATGAATTCTATATCTACATTATACACATTAACCGAGTGTTGGCTGCTGGTCGCTCTGTACTCCCTGTTCAAACGAACCATCACTAATTTTTGTAATAATTTCATATTTGTCACCCTTTCCATTGCTTCATACGTTCGTCGAGGGCTCAGGCGTCATTTCAACATCATTTATAACTTGAATCTGATGTCATTTTCCTTCTCTTTCAATTAGTTTCAGTATTGAGAAGGTGGCACGTCTGGCAACACCTTTACCTGACAGACTCGTATGAATGGCGTTCGAGGAAAGCTAAAGACAGCAAAGAGCGCTGAACCATTTGGAAGGTTGTGAGCCGCGCGGCAGCACAGAGGATATCAAGTGGAAAGTCCTATTGTTTAATTCCTCATCTGCTTCTCCTTCTCCCACTTCTTTTTATTTTTCCAACGTTCGCCTTTCTGCGATTTCTTTTTGAACATGTTTTTGGCGCCGGCTGGTCTCTGACTGGAACAGATGTTGTGCTTGGACCGCTGGGCCATTGTTCTGGTGGGACTTCAGATGCCATCGCTGGCACATCCAGCGGGTCGCGTGAGGAAAGAAGCCTGACTTCCTGGCGTGTGTCTCGGACGCCAGACGGGCAGCGGTGGGTTGTCCTCTCAGCCGGTCCACCTCCACGGCTCCTGACTTCCTGGCGTGTGTCTCGGACGCCAGACGGGCAGCGGTGGGTTGTCCTCTCAGCCGGTCCACCTCCACGGCTCCTGACTTCCTGGTGTGTCTCGGACACCAGACGGGCAGCGGTGGGTTGTCCTCTCAGCCGGTCCACCTCCACGGCTCCTGACTTCCTGGTGTGTCTCGGACACCAGACGGGCAGCGGTGGGTTGTCCTCTCAGCCGGTCCACCTCCACGGCTCCTGACGCCCGGGCGTAGACCGCTGTGTAAATATGCACTCGCCAAATGACAGAGGGCTTACCGTCAGGACAAGGCGAGGACCAGATGATCGTTTGACTGACATCTCATCCGGTATCCAAATGTTTCCATGAAGAAGTTGATTCACCGCATGCCTCCCAAACAGAGGGGGAAACCCATTAGAAAATACAATAAAATAGGATGTATGGGAAAGTCTCTATTCTCTGTTTTTGTTTCCAAGTGTTGTTTTGATTCACTGGGAGCAGTAGACCACCTTATGGCCCCATGGAGATATGCTGCGTGAATGATGAGACATTTTGTCACAGATGAAGAGAATCACTCGATTGTATTCAACTGTGATTCAACAGCACATGGGGCAGAAACATGAAGAAATCTAGAAGTTAAGAGTTGTTTCACCCCCCTCACTCAATCGGGCTTCACAAACCATTTAGTCAAGGGACCTCCCGTCGAAATAACACTGAATGTAGACCTCTTTGAGTGTTTGGCGCTGTGTATTTCAGGAGGTTATGACATATGGCCCATTAGGACAGCCAGTCTATAGTAGGCATTAACACAAAGAATAACATTGTGTTGCTGATGTGGTTCGCTACACATATGGTGTTAAGAACCCTGAAGGATAACAAACACTGTGTACTAAACAGAGCAAACTAAAGATGAAATGATCGCCTACAATCAAACCTATATACGCTATTATTGTTCATGGAGTGATGATTGATTGACGATGTTTATTCCTGATTATTTGGCATGTGTCCACGTATGTCAGTTCATTTGGAGCCAGGCTCCCATCTCATCAGACAGTACTGGTGCAGAGATGAACCACAGACTGTGCAGCGCTTCACTGTATGGCTTTGAGTTGTGACATCTGCAGAGTTCAGCGCTGCTAACTCATAAAACATGTATTGTTATGTTTTAGAACTTCAAACAAAGCTGTAATCTGACGTATTTTGGGAAGTCAGGGTTAGGGTTAGGGCCAGAGTTGAAATAGTTTTAACGTTTAGCTGTCCGCTACGCCCAGGGTAGCATCAGGGTGGGGTTTGAACATTCAGCTCCGTACGAATACACCGGCAACGCTGACAGCTCAGCATGCATAGGCGCCCTTCTAGACCTCCACTATACAGCCCTCCGCCTTCGTGTGTCAATATGTCTGTGAGTGACATCCTCCACTCCTGCTTGACGATGACAGATCCCAGGGTCGAGATGGAGAGAGATGGGCTCAGTGGTTGGAGATGGTTTAGCTGGGGTCTCCACGACGGTTCAGCTTTCTGTGTGAGATTTATGAGCAGCAGATAAGGCTGATAGCCATCTGTAGCCATGTGTAGCCACGCTGCACACGCTAGCTGCCAACACATACAGAAGGCATTCCTTCCAGTCTCTGGCCGGGTGTCGGCTCCAGGACTCTCCTTAACCCCTTCCTCGCGCTCTGTCCTTAACCCCGCCTCCCTGTGCACATACATGTCCAGACACACACATGTCCACATGTCCACACACACACACACACTGTCATGCACATCGGTGGATTGGTGTGTACATTCCATGGCACACACACACACACACACACACTCTCTCTCTCTCTCGTTCTCGCTCTCACTCTCATATTTACCACAGGCATTTATAGGTGTTATAGCCCAGCTCCCTGTTATAGCCCAGCTCCCTGTTATAGCCCAGCTCCCTGTTATAGCCCAGCTCCCTGTTATAGCCCAGCTCCCTGTGTTATAGCCCAGCTCCCTGTTATAGCCCAGCTCCCTGTTATAGCCCAGCTCCCTGTTATAGCCCAGCTCCCTGTTATAGCCCAGCTCCCTGTTATAGCCCAGCTCCCTGTTATAGCCCAGCTCCCAGTTATAGCCCAGCTCCCTGTTATAGCCCAGCTCCCTGTTATAGCCCAGCTCCCTGTGTTATAGCCCAGCTCCCTGTTATAGCCCAGCTCCCTGTTATAGCCCAGCTCCCTGTTATAGCCCAGCTCCCTGTGTTATGCAGCCCAGCCCCGTGTCTCATGCAGGAGGCTGACAGAAAGCAGAGCCGTGCAGCTAATAGTGAACGAGGTAATGAGTCAGTAGCTGTCAAAACAAGAGGCCAGACCTCCGCAGGTGACACGCTCCACTTCAGAGCAAAACACCTGCATGTGTGTGTGTAACACTTAACACACACATGCAGGTGATGCAGCGCACACACACATCTTGAAGTCATTGGTGTGTTACAGTAAGCCACAGACAGACGCTCAGCAACGTTTACATGGTGCTTCATTTGTGTTGAAAATCCCTCGATTGATTATCACGTCGTTCATAGGCTTAGCGTTGTCAGTTTAATAGTCATAGTGGCTCTGGTCAATAGTGAGGCTGAATTATAGGCAGTAGTTGTTGTGGTAGTTTGGAGGACAGAATAACAACACATCTTCAGCTTCTTAGAAGAAGAGACCCCCCGGGTCTCTAAGAAGGCTGGTACTTACCCGGTTCACCAGGATCCTCGTCTCATGGGAGTGAGATGGTCCAGGCTTGTCAGTAGCATCAGGGTGTCTGATAGCTTGTTGTTTACTCCTAGTTGCCTCTGTTGACATCAGCACTGAAAATGTGTTTTATATATTTAACCAAAAACTGCCTCAAAAGGGAAACATTTTCATCGAGGGAGTATTTATGAAGAGTAAGACTTGTTTACCAGCCACAGAATGAATATTGTGTGTTTTATGGGTGTTGGGCGACAGGTAGCTGATATGATGGTAATGCTCTGACCCACAGTGTCTCCTGAGCCTCAGCGGTAGGAGGCTCGGCCTCTCCTCTCTCCGTCCTCCGTCCAGGTCTTTCCAAACTTTCCAACCACGGAACGTTTCTTGTTATTGTGCACGTGGAAAAATAAATAAATAAATAAAACAGGAATTGGGGAGGTTTATAATTTGAACATTTAGTATTCGATTCGCATAAAACAATAACCCGTGGGTCTCCTTCTAGCGGAGCGCTTGGCCGTGGGACAGATCACAGCTGGGAGAACTTTATTTAACAATACGCACTTGTGCGCTCGCTGCAGCCGCTCCGAAAGGTTTTCATTAGTGTGCTTTGGAAAAATGTGGCAAATCCTTTTGTGACAAATTGGAGAGGGTCAGATGTCTGAGCGGCGTGTTTGGGCCACTAAGGAGCACCATTATCTACCAGGCATCGTCGGGTGTTTCGTGTAGCTGTGGCCAAGACCCTTGGAAGCTTAAGATGGGACAAAAATCGAGTTTTATTACTGTATTAAATCATCTGGGATCTTGTGCCTGCAAGCGCTTAAAACATACTTAATGGAATGACTCTGAGTTGATGAGTTACACTAATATAAAAACATACAAACGATTTGATTGGACTAGTAGTCAAGTATTACAGCCTGAGACGTAATGTATACAGTGTGTGTGTGTGTGTGTGTGTGTGTGTGTGTGTGCGTGCGTGTGTGTGTGCGTGTGTGAGAGAGAAAGGGAGAGATTTTTATTCTTACTTATTAGGTTTTGATGGTTGAAAACCGTTGCACAACAGAAGGAGAAATGGGTTGACCTTCTTGTTATTAACGATGATTCTTTTTTATCATCGTTTTTTCGTAGTTTTGTACAGTAAATGGTGAGGTTTTAGTTGAAGATATGCTGCTTGTGATGTGATGTGTGTGAGCGATCTGCTTCAACGTAAACGTTTATTGTAAGTGTGTGAAGAGACGAGGGAGTGAAGAGCGTGTTGGCAGAGCACATGGAGGCGGTGGGGGGAGGAATCTTGGCTGATAAATACATCGGCTCATCAGTTTCTGGGAATGCCTCGTGTCCTTATTCCAGGCAGCACTGGTGTTCGTTTAGAACAATTTATATTTGACCTCTTTGTTAATTCATGTGTTCTTGTTCTTTCCCAGATTCATTATTATTCTTTATGAGTTGAAGTCATTTCCTCGTTATTTCATGTATTTAACAGTAGACCAGTTGGGGTTTCAGTGTTCCTCTCCCTTCTCAGGAGGTCATGTGAAGCTCCTTCACTCTGTAGCCGCGCACATATTACACTTCTGACAGGATTTGGTGCACCAACCGTTTCATTCATTTTCCCACTGGAGGTTAAATGTATAAAGATCAGTACATGAAGATCGGTTGCAAGCTAGAAGAAATGTAAAATGAATCAATATGTTGACTCCAAAGCCACATATGCAGCAGTGACCTTTCAATGGTTTTATCTGGAGAAACTGTAGAAGAGCCAGTGAATGAGAGGCATGACGCTGTTGAGCTAACACAGCGCCTATTTTCATTGACTTTGTTTAAACCTGCTCCACGCAACTCTCTTCACTGTAGCCATCACTTTTGTTCAAAATCTAATTGTGAACAAAATCCAAATCTAGTTTTGAACAACATCCAAATCTAGTGATGGCAGCAGTTAAAAAGTAACATAGTGCAGGTTTATCGGTTTAAGATCTCCAGCATCTGGATAAGTCACCCTGGAGGTACAAGAAGTTAGGCCTGCATCCAGTCCTGAACACATGAGCCTTGTGCATGCCTGCGCGCTCACATGCATACATCTGTGTGTGTGTGTGTGTGTGTGTGTGTGTGTGTGTGTTCATACATGTCTACGTTAGGATGTGCTGCTGTCCAGTAGAGAGCTGGCTGCGGTGGTGAGGTCAGTGGTGAGCTCCAGAGACTGGGGCACACAGGAATTCAACCTTTGAGAGATATCTCTGAGGCCCCTGTTTGGAGGACAGGTGGACGGGCAGCAACAGAGAGCTCATTGTTCACTGCTTTAATCAGCGTACAGGTGTGCCACGGTGGGTCTATACGCCCGCCGGCCGGCCTAGCGTCTCCTGCACTCGTCCGTCTCCGCTGGGCCTTGTCTGTCCTCATCCGGCCTGCTTCCACCCTGTCCCTGTACCTCCCGGGGGCTCCAGCCAATTAAAGTGTTGTCTGAGTTTTTAATAAAGTTTGAATCAGAAGGAGTCATGGGGGGACGATGCACCTGCATGTTTTCATCCACATGTTGGGTTGGAAAAGTGCATTTGTGCTTAAGAAAGCAGAAATAGTCACAAATTGGTGTGGAGTCTGGTGTAGATGTAAATCTGCACCAGTTTGCACTCAAAACGTGCGTAAAATCTGGATGTCACCGTTGGCTGGAATCTGAACCGTCATTATATCAGGCAGTCAGAGGCAGGTCAGAGGCAGGTTAGGCAGTCAGAGGCAGGTCAGAGGCAGGTCAGGCAGGTCAGAAGGCAGGTCAGAGGCAGGTCAGAGGCAGGTCAGAGGCACGTCAGGCAGCTCAGAGGCAGGTCAGGCAGGTCAGAAGGAGTCAGAGGCAGGTCAGAGGCAGGTCAGAGGCAGGTCAGGCAGTCAGAGGCAGGTCAGGCAGGTCAGAGGCAGCTCAGAGGCTGTCAGAGGCAGCTCAGAGGCTGTCAGAGGCAGGTCAGAGGTCAGCCCGTTGTTATCAATAAACATCAGCTGTGAAACAAACAGGCCAGGGGGCAAACAAATGTCAGATGAAACAAAGATAAACTCCGACTCCAATACAAGTCCAGTGCTGAAGCAGCCAGCATGTAAGCTCTGTGTGATAGACTTGTAGATACACTGCAGCCCGTCCTGCCAGGCCACACTCAGGTTGATAAATCTGTCAGCAGCGTGGCCGAGAAGCACAGATCCAGGTTACAGCAGAACTTGACTCTATTACTTCCCAGCTGGCCTGGACGGCGTCCAAAACCTCATGCTATACGCTGGAGTGGCTCCAGGCCCCTGGTCAGCTCCTCGCACCTCCCCCAGCAGGCGGATGTCCTCCTGGCACCATGCCTCTCTGACACAGGCCCACTCTTTGGGGCATTTAACCCACCGTGAGCTGGGGCCTCCCGGCCTCTGTGGCGGGCAGCGCCGCCCCTGCAGCGGAGTGATGTCATGTTTCACGGCTCAGTGCAGGAGTAATTCCCTCGATCTCACTGTGAGGTCAAAAAGGATATCTGAGGAAATCTTGAGGAAAATAATTTAAAAGAAAAATATCCATTTGCCGGGAAGTCCTGCGGTTTCCCATGGGTGCAGTGAACGATGAGGACAAAACTAGACAAACTACGTCTACCAGAGGTCTGCAAGTATGAAACATACAGCGAGGTCAGGTCAGGCTGCTCTCCAACGTCTGCCCAGACGACATCAAGGTGACGGTGGAACCCTCACTCCCAGACTAACCAAGGCGTGTGTCTGATGGCTGTGGTGGGAACCCTGCATGTGTCGCTCTCTCAAATACTCTGTGAGGAGTTCTGGACCTGCTTGTGTTCCACGTGGCCACAGAACCTCTGTGGTTCAACCTGTTGTTCTCAGCTGGTTAGAGTCGAACGCAGGAGATTTAAAGAATTCTTCATTTCTTCTTTTTTTTATATGTGGTACACACACACACACACACACACACACACACACACACTTCCTATTCGCTGGTTCGATTCCATCGCATTATATTCAGTCCTGTGGTAGCTTACGTTTCACCCCCTGTAGATGTTCTCCTCTGAGCCAACGAAGCTCAGATTCCCATCATTTACTATCAGCTAAGTGCTGAGAGTCACTCGATCCGGCGCTGCAGTGCGTTTGGCTGGTAAAGTGTGTAGTTTGTGGTGTGTCATCACAGACAGTTCTGGGTCTGTGGGTGTGAAACGTACTGTCAGGCAGTTCTCAACATGCCCTCCAACCCCACATACCAACCTATGCATGACGAGTGGCCAGTGTTTATGTGCTCCCACGCGTTAGACACAATAAAAGTGTATCAGTAACTCCGAGCAGAACTAGTAAACATACGCTAGCACTAGAGTAGTAGACGTCGGGACGGCTCTCCATCCCAGAGACCAGGCTGCTACTTGAGCTCACAGGCCTCTGTCTTGCTCCCCTTTGGGAATTAATTGAGCAGCACTTCTAATGTACTGTAGGTCATATCGGGTTTCTCTTTGGAAACACTGTGTTTTCCAAGGAGGATAGGCCTACTTTGAGTTATATTTAGATCTGTTGCTGCCTGGGAGAGGCCTATAACCACACAGGGTTTGTCTGGAAAAGTGCTAGCAGTAGCTTATTAATTTACAGTGAGTTGTGGTGTATTCATCTCGTCGGCTGCCCCCAACACACACAGTCTGACAGTGGAAACACTAGAGACAGCTTGAGGAGAGCCGGTGTTCCGTATCAACTGTTGGCACAGGAATTGTACGTCTTATTGACTTGGTACAGTGTGTAGTGTTGGAAATTTCACATATATCAAGTCATAGATCAAGTAGAAAGTACATTTGCTGCTTTCAGCTACAGGAACGCTATGAATATCTGGTTGTTATTCTCCGTTTCAAATTCTAAAAGGAACACTTCTAATAATACTTCAGACGTCCAACTTAAACTTAAACTTAAACCTGCATGATGTACATTCCCATTAGCAACCTCTAGTGGCTGGAGTTGTAGCTACAGTTATAGTTTCGTCACTTTCAGATGACAATGTTCAACTTTGTAGTTCAGATACGTGATGGACAATAGGTCAATAGCTGCAGTAGAAAAGTGACAGTGCAGGTTTAAATGATCGATGAATAGATTGTAATGATGAAGGTTAATGATTGTTGCTAGCATAGACATGTTTGGGCGGATGCTGCTTTGTAAGACCATGCTGAGGAACCTTTGAGGCCAGGATGATAATAATAACTCAACATCTCTATGAGTGGTTATAAATCAGTAGAGCACGGAAATGGCCACCAATCACTTTGCCCCTTGAATCACGAGGACTTGAACAGGTTGTCAGTTGAAATACTCCAGTTGTTTAAATGCTTTAGGTCCCTTCCTGTGGATTAATGCCAAAGCCAATATGTTGGCACTGGAGAAGACCCGACCTGATCTGTCCACAAGCCTGCTGAAGTCAGCCATTGTGGCTGTAACATATTGTTTGTTTTCCTAGCAGATTTTCACGTTGGTCTTAAACATTGGGTCGGCTAAACCCAGAAGCTGGGCCACCCTGATGAGCAATTGAGAAGCTAATGCTCAGGGATTATACCTGAGTGCGCGGCAGAGGGCCTCCAGGGTTGGACAATGGGCTTATTTACTCTTCCACCCAGTGTGGCACTGAGATTACTGGGGAATCACATATCAATGTCTTGTTCAATTTTCATTGAATAATGTTTCACAGTATAATTACAAAATACAATACCTTTATTGAAAAGTCAACATTTGATCCCTTCCAAGGTGGTTTCATGATTTAAAAACAAAAAGAGACGAATCCAAAACGAGATAAATTATATTTGAAGCCCTTTGTGATATCTTCAACAATCATACAATAACTCACATATCTGCACATAGCCTGAAAAAGGAAAAATCAATTGCATCTTGGCAAACACGGAAATGACAAATGGCCATCATTGGCTTTAGCACTGGAAGAAGGCTGTGTGCTGCAGACATGGAGCTGCAGTGTCTTAGGCTGTAATGATCTTTCTTTGTCCTGCTACCCCTTTATGAGGAAAAAAGATTAAATTTTCCTCCAGAGAAATGTCAATTTTAAACCAACATCATTACCCGCTTATCCAGGTTTTGGTGGTTTGTCAATCTATACACAATGCTTATGCTGCACACATTGGTGGACAGTTGTAGCTGTTATTATGCTGAGTGAAATGGTAGCGTTGAAGAACTATGTGGTCGTTTTTGGACCAGTGGAGACACAACCATCTCCTCAATATTGACAGTTGTGTTTAATGAACCAGGACATAGAAGCAATCAGGCTATCTTTATTAATTTCTTCATTTTGATTCATGGGCGTCTAGTATTGTCAAAGACAGCATTGCAGATTGAGTAATTGGTGGACCCATTTCATTGTTACTTTTTTTTGTTTTATTGTAGTCTGCCAGCCTATAGTAGGGGTAATGTTGGGAGTAATGTTTTTTTGGTCATTGTTAAGTCTTATTATTTATTATTTATGGGGAGACATTGTTGTGTTGGAAACTCATGCCAGACAATGTTGTCATTAGCCTTATGGTATATTTATGTTGATTTAGATTTTACAGAACTCTCTTGAGTCCTCTCAATATGGTGGAGTATCGCAAAGTATCCCATGATGCAAGCCCTGTACCAAACATGGCCGACTATGTCCAAACCCTGTACCAAACATGGCCGACTATGTCCAAGCCCTGTACCAAACATGGCCGACTATGTCCAAGCCCTGTACCAAACATGGCCGACTATGTCCAAGCCCTGTACCAAACATGGCCGACTATATACAAGCCCTGTACCAAACATGGCCGACTATATACAAGCCCTGTACCAAACATGGCCGACTATGTCCAAGCCATGTACCAAACATGGCCGACTATATACAAGCCCTGTACCAAACATGGCTGACTATGTCCAAGCCCTGTACCAAACATGGCCGACTATGTCCAAGCCCTTCTACACCTACAGAGGCCACATCCACACATGACTCAGAGTAGGGGTGGGGTTATCGTCAGGCCTTATTGGAGCACTTAAGAAAACACGCCGAGGAATTCCTGAGTAGTGAGCGACCGTCCGCTCGTTGGCCGGTGTGAAGACGAAACACCACCAAGGCTCCTGGTGGGGGTTTTATTTGCAGGAATCATTTCCAGAACTGGTTATCTTAGAAAACAAGGAACCCTGCTAGGACAGCCGTTTCATTTGGCATCACTTCTAGTTCACCGTGTCCACTGTGTTTTTAACTCTTTCATCGGCTGTACTACTGCGTCGTTCGGTTGACACTGAAGCGAGATACTGATTTAGTATTGAGTAATTTAGCGGACGCTTTTATCCAAAACCATGAAATTAAGGAGCAGGTAGGGATGAGGACGTCTTGCCTGAGGATGCCTACAGATTAGGCTGCAGATGTTGGGTATCGAACCCGGTACCTTTGGGCTTGGAGTCAACGCCCTGGCCACTACACTACCCCCAAGTGTTTCCCTTTTGTCTTTTAGATTTGTCTATCCTTTATCTTTTGTTACAATAAATAAACTGTTTGTATGGTATTTCCTCAGGCCAACTGACTAAAGCATTGCAGAGAAAAGTGTTTACACAGCAAGCCTTGTGATTGATTATTTAGCTAGCTTTAGTTTGTCTAAGCCAGACAGTGCTGTTAGTTGATATACATATGGACAGACCCCAAGGGGGCGCTGCTCCCTGGGGTCTTTACATGTACTGTGCCTGGCACCAACTATGAGAATGGGTTCAGTCTTGGCCGTCCACTGACCCAGGATCTGGAACAATGTCGGGATATTTCATATTTAATCAGAGGTTGAGTGGGTGAGAGATGCCTCTTGCTCTCCACCATCTAATCACTTTCAGGTGGATAGAGGGCTCTTCAGATTTGACAAGGTAATATTGAAGTTAACGGATTAAACAGAACGAAACCCCCCTGTGTACGTCTGATAAACTGGTCCAGTCATGGACCATTACATCTGAATGAACTCGCTATATATATTTTGAAGCCAGATCTTATCTTTGGCACAATTGCTTAACTACTTTAACAGTTTAGCCGGTTTAAGTTTTTCAGAGGAAGACATAACTCTTCCCCCTATTTATCTGTTTGGAGGATTTGTGAAAACACAGCTGTCCACAATGATGCCCTCACACACAACAGCAAAGCATCACTCGGTGTCAGAACTCACTGTCAACATTTACGAAGCCATTCAGAAGGTTGCAGTCAGAGGCAGCTGGTGTATGTAAATATGACACAAAGCAGAGCTGTTGTCTGGTGCTCAGACACTCAAGACAACATGTTCCTTTGTGTCTTGCCACCGGGAGGAGAAGCTCCGTTTTTCCGTAGACTTCTATTGACCGTCTTGTGTAACGCTTAATGGGCAGATGATATCCTAATCATTCAGGCTTGACAGGAAGCCATTTATCACTGTTATTGTGACGAACTTTGACCCTTCTGTTGTTTACCTTCGAGCTGGGCTGGATGACACTGTGCTCATACGGGTTCGGATGACATTCGCTGTATTTAATTTAATTTGCGGGTCATTTGTTGAAGTTAAACTCTGGGAATGTGGAAAGAAAATATTTGAAGTGATAACAGGTAGCCTGCAGTCTGTGCTCGTTTCTCATCTTGATTTCACCAGAGGCGGAG
>OMNS01029724.1:0-14316 GCA_900303225.1 Laemonema laureysi | reverse complement strand
CCCCCGGATCTGTTATTATTGTAGACTGTTAATTGTTGTATTGCTTCGGTTATAGTTTGTCATCGAGACAACCAGGAAAACTACCAATAAAGTTGGTTTTGTTGGAGTCGACACGTACATGATACACACCTCGCCTCTAAGGGGATAAAGCACATTACACATACAAATCTGCATAAAAAAAATAGCACTGGACAAATCTATCCAGTGCTATAGGCCTATTTGTTCAATGAAATTTCTGAATTATTCTTGGAATTATTTGCACTTTTATTGTATTTAAACATTACATGTCGTTTTACATCTCGATTCAAACATAGATCCACATATGGAAACGAAGTAGGCCTAGCCTATCTTATCTGTCATATTTTGTATTCAATTAAATCAAAGAGGTTAAATGCGTTATATAGGCCAAGCCTAATAATGGTTTCCCAATTGCGTGTGTTGCTCATTTCCCCCCGAATGTTTGTTTGTATGTGTCTGTTACTTACTCCGTGTGCTGGTAAGATGAATGAAACCGATTATTAGTGTATCATCATTGCCTGTGTCGTAAGCGTGTTGTGAGCACGTTTTTGCTACCGAAAAC
This sequence comes from Laemonema laureysi, assembly GCA_900303225.1. Taxonomy (NCBI): domain Eukaryota; kingdom Metazoa; phylum Chordata; class Actinopteri; order Gadiformes; family Moridae; genus Laemonema; species Laemonema laureysi. The sequence goes on along the minus strand of OMNS01029724.1, from coordinate 13,736 downwards.
ACTGATAAGAAAGCCCTCACCTGCAGATTAGCACACACAACCCTGTGTTACCCAGCAATTAGTTATGTCGGCTGCACGTATATGCCTCCAAGGAAATGTCTTGTCATTTTAAAAGTGTCACTGCTGACAGTGTGTTGAATGACACGGTCATCTGAAGAGAGCTACGTGTCAGTCGGACCACACACAAAAGTGTGTAGTTACACACTGGCCTAGTTACATTCCATTCAACGTCAGTTAGACGTGTAGGGCTATGTAACAACAAAATAATTTTTGACACTATACAAATAAATAACACTTTTTTTGTGTGATTTACAAAGCACACATTGTGATCACGATTTAAGTGTATGAGCTCTCTTGGATTTTTGTTTTTTAATGTGCTGTGTTTGGGGGCACAAATGTGTACACTGCATTTTTATTTACCCATCTGAAAACATTCTACAAGATGTTAAAAAATGAACAGGAATTAGCGTGTAGTTCTAGAGTCCCCTACGAGCGTCTCCGGGGCTTCAAGTATTATTACTACTATACTGCCATCTAGTGGTGGTTGCACGTAAGAAAACACCAGGGAAAGAAAATAGGTTTTCCTAAAATATAGATGGTGGTTACTGGCTGAGCTTCTATGTGACAAACGAAAACGACCCACAGAACGTATATATATAAAAAAAACAATTCTTCAATATTTATTTAATCATCCATCGACAAGCCATCTTAAAAGACATCATTTACACACATGTTCATCAATGTCCATTTATAAATCAGGTATCAGGTTTAAATCACAGTTCTTTATCCATGTGACATTCTCTGTGCATTGCATTGTCTGTAGTCCTATCCTGTCAAGCCTGCTGACCAAGCTGGTGGCTAATGGAACTGTAGCTAACTGTGGTCCACTGGTATGAGCTGCACAGATTGGCCAGCGAGGTAGGCAGAGTACACGTGCTTTCTAATAAACGCTCGAGCACGACGCTGCGTCCTCGTTCCTCGCACGTTTCCCTCAAAAGTCAAATTAAAAGTCACACAAAAACAACAACAACTAACACCACTCGCACCCGCAAACAATATTAGCCTCTAAAATAAACAGTATTTCAAAAAGGTTACTTTTTCTTTTTATAAGTGTCAAAGGTGACTCATTTTTCCTGCTGTTTTACCCATCTGAGTGACCTCTGAACTCTGGGTGGACTGACATTCAGAGAAGCAGTTCCACAAGAGGACATAGGAGGCGATGGTCTCTGTGGCTCTGGTGTGAACTCTTGTCTGTTGTGCTGTTTGTTCTGTGTGGTTATTAGGCAGTTAAAAGAGAATCCATCCATTATCCGTCTCATTCACCATTCAACGTTTACAACCCGGACAGGGTTGGAGTCAATCCAGCCATCCATCACAAATAGAAAATACAACATCCCCTCGTTACCCCGAGGACGTATCCGATGTACACACACACACACACACACACACACACAACACACCAGAACACGCATGCAGACTATCTTTGTATTTCAAGTGTGAACTGAGGGTTCACACGTCGTCTCAGACCAATACGTTTGTAAACAAATCTCTTGTCCTGTCAAGCTCTGGACTTGACGTCTGAAGCTGAAAAGGACTAAACTTCTGATTTTTTCTTTAATTATAAATTATAGATTTGTATTATAGTAGATTTGTGTCACACACACACACACAAACCAACTCAAATTACTGATCTTATATAAACACATTTCCTCCATCTTCGAACAGACTACCCGGCATGATATTGTTCGCAAAATTACCCTTTAAAATGTCCCCTGAATATAAAATTAAACCTAATCTGGATTCAATGGTCTAATGAGCCTTATTTCACCCAGCGGCCATCTTGGTTCTGAACTAGCTCACTCTAGTGGAGGAACTGAATGCAGAATTCCGCTAGCACTTTCCCCAGCTAGCGTTTAGAACCAAGATGGAACCAAAATGGCCGCTCGGTGAATACGGCCCATAGGGTCCCACTCTGCTTGCATAGAGAGTTGTGAAGAGTGTCTGGCCAGCAGTATCTTTCGGACGAGGGCAGGTAATAAGTGCTTACAGCAATAGCAGCTCATAGCAATAGCAGCAGCAGCATAGAAATGCTTTGTTACAAATCAAGCAACCGGAGATTCCCAGTCCTGTTAATGTTGTGTAAACCAATTGACTCACTAAGGATTTGATAAATCACAGCGAATCAGCCCCCCCCCCCCTTATCACATCTGGACCAGGGGTTTATCAAACAGATAGCATGATGTCACCCTGGAGCGGTAGGCTAGCACTACCGGCGAGTTGGCTAGCAATCATAGCTTTTGATTATTATCATCATCATCATCATCATTTTCTTTTTGCAAGAATCTTTCATGTTCCCTTCCATCAAATGACATGACCAAGATTTAAAAAATAATAATAATAAAATAATAATTGCATCATCCAAAGTTGTGTTCTTAAATGAAAAGGCAAGACTGTTGAAACGTTTGGCATCTCCGTGAGGAGTAAAGACTGTGAAGGAGGGGCGACAGGGAGAACAGCGAGGACAGAAAAACATACAAATAGGGTTGCTGTTGTTTTGTTTTGTTTTTTAAAAAAAGGACAAATGGGGGAAAAAAAGGCAAAACGTCTTCGGATGATAAGAACTTTGACGTGTCCATTAGTTACCGACGTTTGTCTCCTTTTGTTTCCTCCGGGCCCTGCATGTATCCCACTCTTTAAGAGGGAGACACGTTTGAGTTCCACTCTTTGAGGTGGTGGGGGGGGGTAGCTTGCTTGATGGGGGTTCCCCCACCACCCACCACCCCCACCCACATCTCTCTGTAGTCCACGAGGGGACTAGAGAGTTCAGTGTTTGTTCTCTGAGTTAACGACACAGCAGCGTACCACTGTCACCGGAACTCGTAAATGGGCGCGCTGTGTTCCCGGACGTGGTTGAGGTTTAGAGACTGGTACCTGGGGACAATAACATAAATACAATACAAGAATTGGCATATTGGGATGTGGACATTGGACACATGGACACATGCAGGGGGGTTAGTAGGGGGTTAGGGCTAAGTTCCTATAAATATAGTGTTTGAGTCATTTTCTGGTTCTTTTCCCATTGGCGTCAACTAACTGTGAGACAATCTTAGCTGCCTGCCAAGACCCCCTACAAAGCCCCCCCCCCCTCGTCTCTATTCAGCGAGTCCCTTTGAGAATTCTGCCATGTTTCCTTCCTTCCTTCCTTCCTTCCTTCCTTCCTTCCTTCCTGCCTTCCTGCCTTCCTGCCTTGGGTTCTGGCCTCGGGAAGCCTTTAAGAGGCCGGTCATTGTGTCCGATGAGCGGGGTGATTACCATTCGGAGCTTCTGTGGTAGTAGTAGCCCTCGATGGTGGCGGTGGACTTCTGGAAGCAGATGTAGTAGAAGCCTGCGAAGGACGCCCCGCTGATGTCTTTGATGGTGTGGTCCGGCACCAGAAACTGCTCCTGGAGGTCCGGGCCATGGGTTAGAATACATCAAATAAAGAAGAAGAAGAAGAAGAAGAGAGACGCTTCCATGGGTCACGTTTGTCATGCATGTTAACTGACCTTCCACCTCATGAAGACATAGTCGCTGTTGCTCAGCGCCTCGTAGTCAAAGTCGTCCGAGTTAAAACATTTGGCGTATTTGTAAAAGGACTGAAACTTTCCCTGGAAACAAAAAGAAAAGAGACAACAATAAAACCAGTCAGAATTGGAGACTTGATCTGATCCGGTCTGGAATAGGTCACAACCTCTGTCCCGGGGGCCCTACCCAGTGTTTTCGGTCCACATCCTCGTCTGCGTCCCACTTCCTGGTTAAGAAAGGCCTCTTTCTGCTGATGATTTCGCCAGCAAAGAACGTCGTCAGGGTTGGATACTCCTGGAACGGGGAGGTTGATTATTAGTAGCTAGATTTCACTGTGCATGCAAACTACGACTGACCGAGGATGAAGGTTAGAACAGACTATGGAGGCATCGTTTTTGACAGGTCAATAATGTGGAATAGGCGAATGTAATTATGATTAGATAGTAGTCATTAAAGCAAAAATACATGCAAGTCTTCTAATATTGCATTTCCACTGTAATTATATTGTTAATATAATTGGCTGTCATTCATAATTGCGTCAAAGCACTACAAGCCCCACCCCCCACCACCCGTTCCAGGTGCTGAACGTGTTACATAATACACTGGTTCAACGCTGAGCTACACGTTCAACGCTTCCAAGCAGCGTCGTGCTCTCACGTGTACCGTTAAGATAGAAAACCTCAAACTCTGAATCGGTTTCGGTGGCGCACCTCAGTAAGGCCTTTGATCTTCAGGTAACCACACAAATACGAGTCTTCTACGGTCACATGCTGTCCAAAATAAAAACACAAATTGTAGATTATACTTAAAATTGAAAACACACTATTTTCTCCATACAATAGGGTACATCTCGCAATGTGTGCACGTACAGGTTTTAGATTCTAGTCTAGTGGTGGTTAACCAGCGTACAGCTGTCAAATGATTAACTATGCCAGGAATGTGTATTGCACAGGAAGATATAATGCACCAAATTATGTGTTGCTTGATAACATACAACTCATATCTACATCTGTGCATGATTCAGGCATTGCTCCAATAACAATGTTTCCAAAAGAATGGCTTGTTTGCATTTCCGTGGCTTGTCACTAAACTAGGTCATCGTGTCAGTGTTGAATGACAGTCGTAAATAGCCAGATAAGCTAAAGGTGCTAGCTAGTAAACACAACTCGAAACAGAATATCTCGCATATGTAAAACACCCCCCAAGCCCAACGCCAAGACAATACGCACGATACAACTAAAACGGTTACCTGCAAAATGACCTCCACGTCGTACGAGTTTCCTTTGCTCTTCTGATATCCCCGAAACTGTGAGCCGCTGTAGAGCAGTGTGGTACCGACGCCGGGCTGGGACGTGTTTATCGGGGCAGGGGGTGTAAGAGAGTCCGAGGTTGAACAGGCCGAAGCTGTTCTCTTGCAGCATTCAGCTCGGACAGGCATTATGAACGCTAATGTGTGAGTGTCACCCACTGCAACAGTCATGAACCTACCGAGAGCGCAACCCAACACTGGAAATGTCGATGACTGACAGCCAGTGGGGGGTTGGCAAGATAAGAAATGTCCCAGTCCGAAACCTGGCTGGTTTGAACTCGATTTAGCTTTCCATGGGGCTGGGTGCTAAAAGTGCAACGTCGCATTTGAGAATACAGCTTCACTCATTCTCATTGGCTGGTTGAGTTGTATTCCGTGCACGAGCAAGATCCTCATTGGATAGTTCACAGCGAGTCACATCTGCGCTTTCTATTCGTAGTACTGATCCTAATAACATTGAAATACAATCGTTAAAGATAAACCACGCCCAGCTACTTGAAGAAAACCTTGACTAGACATGCATTTTAAGATTTCATTATTTTATTTAAAATGTATTCGTTTAAAGGTGCACTGTGTAGAATTTAGTAGCATCTAGCGGTGAGGTTGCAGATTGCAACCAACTGAATACTATATATTTTATTAATATAATATATTTTATTACGAAGAAATATGCAAAATGCACCAAAGAAGACACCAAAGACTGAAATATACACTAGCAATGCAATATTTGCTTGAGTGAAACATGACTCAAACATAATGCAATAAAAATAAATGAATACATGTTAGAGCACTTTGACCCCCGATTGCCTTGCTAACCGCGGTCCAGCGCCTCGTCCAGCTGATTCCTCAGCTGTTGTACGTAATTCTGGATCTCTGAAATGCACTTGCGATTACGCCATACTTCCTCGTCCTGGATCTTCAGTCATGCAGAAAGAACAGACGCACAATAATCATCCATTCCTACTGCACAGAACTCATTAAATCATGTGGGGGGGGGAGACGAGGATCTTTTCTGTACCTTTTTGATGAGGGCCATCATCCAGGCGTTGATGCGCGTCACCAGCTTGTCCTCTCGATTGTCGATCTTCAACATGTGGGTGTCGTGAGAGACGCCCACTGCGTTCATGATGGTGTCTTTGTCCACGAATAACTGCAAGGGACAAAAATAGGTGGTGGAGTAGTACGAGCCACTGTTTACAGTGTCGTGTGTGTGTGTGGTCACCGCTACTGGGATTTTACCACGTCACTGCTCTGGTAAGCTACTGACCGGTCCGACAATGTAAACACTGTCTGTTGTCTCGGTGTACAACACTGACCATTGTAAGCAACTGACCGTCACTGCAATGTGAAACACTGACCGCTCTGACGTCGTCAGGCAGGTCGTCCCCCGCCTCATTCTTGGCGATCTTCTCCAAGGTTGCCACGGCGATGTCTTTGATCTTCTCGTGATGATGGTTCTCCAGATCCCGACACTGAGCGAATGTATTTATTGGTCAAGGAAATCTGCCGATCAGACTCCTTGGGCTCTAATCCAGAAGGTCGGTGGTGCATAATGAAGAAGACTGTATCCTATAACATGAAAAGGATATATTCCTTGAACTGTTTCAATGAAGCTGCCAACCATGTCTGTGATGCTTCTCTCAAAGTCTTTAATAATCTCCTGCAACAGAAATGGCGAAATCAGGATGAGTAAACAATTTGAATAATTTAAAATGGAAAACATACAAATCTTTCATAAGCAGTTTTTATAGGCCTAGTAGCATAGCCTACTTTTGTCAAAAATAACACAAGATACATAAGAAATGGAGATTAAGACTTTTTTATAGAGAAGTACTCGTATCTAACCCATCCCCAAGGTTTTCTGACAAAATTCATCCTTACCTCTAAACCATATAGAACATATATATGAATTTAAATGTTTATTTATTTATTTTTGCCTTTTTAACCACCCAGTGCTCGCTAGCCTCTCCGAACCATCGGAGCACCACTGTCCTTCCTGTACAAACGCACACCAACCTCCAGCTGGTCCACCAGCTGCAGCTCCAGGAGCATGCTGCTGTCACGGAGGGCCTTGATGTCCTCACTGTACTGGTTGACCTGAGCCTCCTGCTGGGCCACGTCCAGGACTTGCTGCAAATCCAGTATCCTCTATACGGAGGGGGTTAGTATTAACAGCTTTCCTACTCCTTGGCACCTTTGTATTCTCCTGATCTCATTTATATCTCTTATCTCTCCTTTATATGAGTTTATATAAGTTGTTCACGAGACATCATCCTCCCAATGATCCTGAGCAGACTCAGAAGGAAAAGCGATGTATCAACTTGGGTTTAACAATTTTAAGTAAGTGATAATCCATGCATTTTCAGACAATATGTGGATTAAACATCACACATATAAAACGAGATAAAGCCCAAGTGAGCCCAAGTAAAAGATTACACCGTTAAAAAAACCCCAAGACTATGTTCTCTTAATCTCTCAGTCAAGCCACGGCCATGTAAAGGGTTATAATGAATCATTAAGTGCTGCTTCTGGATTGATGATTGGTGAGTGAACAGACCGGCCAGCTTCACATGGGGGCCAGCCGACCCACAGTAGAGACCTACAGCCAGCGAGGTCCAAGTTCAACCCGCGGTCCTCCGCGGTCTCACCTTCTTCCGGTGCTTCTCAAACTCTGCGACGCGCTGCGCTGATCTCTGTTGCTTTTCCCTCACAGCCTCTTGAAGGACGTCAAGGAACGCGTTGACCTCCGCCTCTCTCAGCTTCTGCTCAGCCAGGCCACTTTGGAACATTTGCACGCACAGACCCACCAGCTGGTGCTCGAATGTAAGGACAGTGGAAGTCAAGGAGCGAACTGAACTACAGTATGCTGGACCTTGTGGGCGTGTAAATATGAAAAGCTATGAATAATAAATACTTTGACATAACGTGATTTCATTATTGAGTGTTAAACCGCATCACATTTCATATAAGAATAAAATCAATAGGATTGGGCCCGTCGCCAAAATGTAACGTATTTAAAAATGTACATAAATGAGACGAGTGGGGAAAAAAAGGATGAATAGATAAATCTTGATATTTTCTGATTGAACGGCATCGTCAGTCGGCCTCACAAATCACGAAAAAGAAAATAGGATCCGGATCGCCAAAGATGTAAAGTGACATACGTTTCAATCAAGCACATGAATAAAAGATATGTCTGCACTAAATCCGCCACTCCGGGCAGCTGGCCTAGTTTCTGTGCTTCTGGGTCTTCGGCGAACATGCTGTCAAACAGATAGGACCCGTTGAGGTACTCCACGAAGGCCTCCTGAAAACACACACACCCATATGGAGAGAGAGAGAGAGAGAGAGAGAGAGAGAGAGAGAGGCCAGGTCAACGCTGAAGCTTCAATGGAGAATGTACACAAGGGGCCGTGCGTATCATTCCCATTACCCTGTGTTGCTGTAGTTCCTCCTCCTTGCTTTGCTCAGCCTCCTTGGCCTTCAGTGACTGCAGCTCGTTGTGTTGTATCTCCTCGATGGCGTATTGGTATTTGGCCAAAGCCTGCTCCTTCTGTAAATACACGACACGCTGGGGAACGTATGGACATGGACATGGGAGGAACGGAGAGTCTCTCAATTCAATTACCAGTGAGCTTATTAGAACCATTGTGGAGCCAAGATGGCCACTAGTGAAGAAGGCACATTATCTGGACAAGAGACACTCCTGAATCAAACGCCAGTCTGCCACTTACAGTTTCTTCAGTGAGTAATCTGTAGTCCAGATACTCTAAGTCTGAAAGGTAAGCAGCGACGAAGAGCTTGTAGTTGTCCTCTTCAGAGAGTGGGTTTCCAGCCAGGTTGAGGGTATGCAGGTTCTTAAACCTTCTCAGATAGATTACCTGGGGAATCAATAGATATATTTGTCATCTACCTCGGCCATGTTTTAATATTTCATCCTAGAATCTCCAGGAGGTCTTCGAAACCTGCAAGCATCACGTGAAAGACGATGTGCTTTACGTGGTCTAACTGGCCCAGGGAGTTGTTTCCAATGGCAAAGAAGGTGAGGTTCTTGAGTGTGTCCATGTTCTCGATGCAGGAGATCCTGTTGCTGTGCAGAGTCAGATCTTCCAGCTTCGTTAAGGTCTCCAGACCTTCTATCTTATCTATGTTGTTGAATGACAGATCTGGCAGAGCCATGGGGAACATTTCTGTCTTCAGTTATTTGACATATGCACAGACGTTCATTTTTGTTAGAATTTTTTTAATTCTATAAATCAAATAAAAAATACTCACCAAGCCATGTTATATTAATAAGACTTGCTAGTCCCTCAATCTTCTGTATCAGGTTGTTATTCAGTTGCAGTTTAGTAAGGGATGTGAACTCCCATAAATGGTCAATCTTTAGGATGTCTGTTAAAAAACAACAACTACCTCAACCCAAAAGGACACTTACTATATATTCATTCTTTAATCTACATTTTTACTTACTTTTGTATTCCAGGCGAAGTTGTAGGACCTCGTTAAATGTGATGCCCTCTTCCTTGGAGATGTGCCCTGCCTCTTCTCTGGGGCCTTGCTCCTCTACTGCGTCCTGCAGCATCTGCTCGTCCATCACGCGCTGCTCCGCTTTACCGTAAAGACTGATCATGTTGCGCCCTGTGTTGACTTGAATAAGGCTAAACGCTATTCAACTCGATCTGCTAGTGTATCTGTTTTAACTGATGGTGAGACTCTAAAAAAAATGTTAATTTGGGGCAAATGATAAATATTTTAGATACTTCTCGCAACAGTTCCACGTCTCGTGCCTACGGTCGCAGCCCGGTGTCTGTATCTGTCGCTTAGCAACGGAATACGTCTGAGCTGCGTTCAATGGAGTGGACGTTATGAACAGAGTTGTTGATGTAAACACAACACACGTAAAGAACACAACCAAATACTAATAATAAATGCAATACAAATGTCGACATAATATACAATTATGGGGGGGAAACGGTAGGCCTAGATAAAAGCATTGTAATCGACGTGGTCATCTCTTCTTAAATAGTATCGTGTAACGGTTGGTTAGATCAAGTCATGTTTCAGTTAACATGCTTGAAGTGTCGCAACGTGAGTATCGCTAATAATAAACAATGGATAATATCACACATACAAACATATACAGTTTGTTAAGCGTGTGCCGAACACTTTGATAAATAAGCCCGACGTTCATATTAGCATATACAACTTTAACAGCTTTCTGCCAATAGTAACACCGAGGGTGGGACTTGGTAGTAAATCGTCTCCACCTCAGCTTGTGTCATTCCCAGACGGATTGTTTGTTGTCAAGATGGACTTTTTACTGGGCAATCCGTACAGCACTCCCGTGGGCCAGTGTATAGGTAAGATTAGAAACAAACGAAACGTGTACACATCGTGATGCTTTGGATGCCGAGAGGTTAAAAACGGAGTGAAAAAGAAACGGAGAAGAAGACGGCAATATCACAGCTAGCGGTTACTCTGCTAGCTGTGCTAACGACCGTCGGCTATGCACGCAAACGGTCGCCTTTATATTCTAGCGATATAAAATTATAACATTGCACATGTATTTGCTTTTAAAGTTGACACTAACCAGATGCGTTCTATTAATGTATTCCGTCATGGGTTGTTATTGTAACTTTGGTCCAGAGACGTGGTTAAACGTCCTGACTTCACAGGCTTATATTTATTATGGCCCTTATGGGGGTTTTAAGCCCTGTGATTTAAAGCTCATTCGTGTTAAATATATATATGTATAATACATTGTGACACAGCATGCTTGATGTTTTACAGCAGACAAGATGAACTGGGTCGTGTGTGGACCTCTGCATGTCTACGAAAGCTAGAGATGAATACAATCTCACACTACCTCCCGTGTGTCCTCTCCATGACCGTCCATAGTTTCAGTTCCCTCTCTCGCCCACAATAACTTGCGATTTTGCTTTATAAGCACTTATATTTCATATTTCACGGAAGGTCGTTGGTGTCAAATGGGGTAATCTGGTGTTAAGTATATAGCTTAACTGTAAAAATCTAGTTATGTACATGCCTCTATCCTCCCTCCCTGTATTCTCACAGGGATAAGGTTGGTTAGGCAGGATGTGTATTTGCTGGGTTTTGCCCTCTATTCCTCCTGTTTGACAAATGTCTGAAAATATGCTATCATGGTTCCTTGAGATTACTTTATTATTCCTGTTTATTCCTTTTCCCCCCCTTCTCTTGGTTAAGGTGTGCGCACCTGTTTAAACAAAGTTCAAATGGAAGTATTTTGGACTTGTTGGACCTCTGTTCAAGGAGTATTTCCTGTGTTTTGAATGAAAAGTATTCGGGCTCAGGGGAAGCCTAGGCTCCCAGGCACTGATTTGTTTAGGTGTTTGCACAACATGGTTGATGATGACTCAACCGCATGTTTACCACACATTGAATGTTAATATTTGGCTGTGTTTTTACTGTCTTACGTTCTAAGCTACTGTCGGAAATGACACACAATGCTTTGAGATGCCGTGTCTGGTAAATGAGGTAAAGCACATGCAGCTGAAGATGTTGTCTGGGTAGTGATGTAAAGTATTAAGAATGTCCTCAGTGGTGAGACTCACGTTAGCATAGCAAGCACTCACAGTAGCTTGTCCCCATTTAGGGTTTGCAATCTGGCCCATTTTGACCACAGGCTCGTATTGAGCGGTGTCTGAGATGGGTCAATGAGTTTCGCCAGCCATGAGACTGGCAGCGTCCCACTGATATAGTTATGGATTGAGTTTCCATGATTCATCCAAATCCAAAGCTCGTTTGAATGGCAGAATAGATTAACTAAGAGGGGAATCAGAGATGCCGTTGTTTACAGCTGGATTAGGCAAATTCATGAATCCCCAGCCACCCACCAGACTGTGCCAAGTTTATCATCAACATAATATCAGCATGTTCCAAAATACATCTGCATGGTGACAACGCAATGATCGGAAGCTCGGGTTCAGTACATTTTCACCAGGAACGTGCAACTTATTTTCGGAAGGTATTTGTGGAATCTGGCGAGCTATAATGGCTACCACTATGTGTTTAGTCATGACCTTGGGTGAAATTTGATGGGGGACAGGCGGGCCGCTCTTGGGAGTGAGGACAGTGCTGTGTGTTTGGCATTCAGAGAGGGCCATTCAGTGTGGCCCTGGACAGGGCGTGCCCTCATTGTCACCCACTGACAAGCTGCTATGTGCCAAGTCATACAAGATGGCCCCCACCAGGACTAAAAACAACTTGTGATACAGGCAGAGGCGGCCCGTATGGACGGAAAGTCGTCATCCTCATCCTTTCTCCCTCCCTGTCCACTAGCGTACTCTGATTTACTAGGCTAGCATCCACTCACTGAAAGGTGAATTCACAACTGTTTCAGTAACCGACGAAAGGAAGTTCGGCTTTGAAATAACAAATGAGTTAGTTTATCGCTAACTTGATGCCCAGCATGTCAGCAGTGACCGCTAACAACCCCACCTCAGCGATCCAGGGGTAGATTGACATATAGGCCTACTCCCAGCATGCAGCTGCGAAATTACATTACATTTTATATTATGCTGTAAATGATGGCCCAACGGTGTATCTTTCTATTAGGTGCAACATGCATCGCATACCATAGCCTATGCATTACATTCTTGCGATGGTACAACATGATATGAGCCTCTAATAATCTTCCAGGGGTTTTTCCACAGCGCTGTGCCAAGAAGAATGACATTCAAAATGAAAAAACGAAACGTGGCTGTATCACACAAACTCTATTGGAGCGCTGTTGGCCGTCTGAGGTAGATTTAAAGAAACGCAAAGTGTGATTAAAATGAAAGAGAAACCAAAAACAACAGGGGTTTGTTTGTTTAAACCCGACGAAGAGCTGGGCCCACGCAGAAAGGCTTGACTCCAAGCGGGAGGGCTGGTCATTAAGAGAAGGGGGGCGGGTGGGATAGGATGGAGATGTGTGGCGTTGTTGATGGAGGATGGCACACTCTGGCACCCTCTACACCCATGTGACCCCGCCTGGCTCGACCAGTGGGCCGTCCATTCCAGGGAACGGGGCAGTGCTGCACAAAGGGGTAGGCTAGCACGCTCAGAAGCCCGCTCTGTTAACACAGCATCAGTCCAGATGCTTGTGTAAAACATGGAGTTCTGCAGTGTGTGTGTGTGTGTGTGTGTGTCAGTCATTTTCGCAGTCGCTTTTGTCCAATGCAACAAACGGTAACTTGCATGTTGTCAAGGAGCAGACAGGGGTTAGGCCTCTTGCCCAAGGATGCCTACAGGTAAACTGTGCCCGCTTTATTTGGCTTATAGACGGACATGATACCTCGGAGCCACGGCACTGTCCTGAAGTTGCAGGATATCAACTTATATTTAACTTGTATATATTTGATTTTCAAACGAGTGTTACTCACATCGCAACCTCTGGCTGGTCGCCTTCGTTTTTATCTACAGTGTTAGTCTTGGGAAAACATGTCTGATTTGTGATGAATGCGTTGTTATTGCTCAGAGTTTTGCCATAATCCCACGGTCATTAGTCTGCTAGACCCGGTTATGTTCACAGCACTGACTCGACCGGTAATCCAGCCAAGACCATTGAAGTTTCAAAGGCCATATTTGGAGATATCCCATAATATCTGTGACTGTTTGCCCTTTTGCCCCGTTCAGTAGGTCATCTACGAGTCCGTGTGCCGTTGTGCTCCATAAAGAGTTCTGCTGTTCTGGGGCCATTTTGTACCGGACCTCTGTCCACGCTCCACAATGGCTGGTGAATTTAAATCATTCGGTGGGCAGAGAGTCGGTCACAACATCTCATTCACAGCCATTCTCTCCGTTCTCTCCCTCGTTTCTCTCTCTCTCGTTTCTGCCTTCC
>OMNS01029723.1:0-10257 GCA_900303225.1 Laemonema laureysi | reverse complement strand
CACAGAGAGATGAAGTACCCTAATGGCTCCAGCCATGAGTAGTGGGAGGGTGCAGGAGTTTTGCCAAGACAATTTACTGCGAAAACAAGCCCTTAAAGAGGACAATCAAGTGGGAGACATAGGGGTTTCCTGTCTGACCTCTGACCTCTGTAAGGATTTCAAGAAGCAGTGCATTAAGTCCTAAGTCACATGACCAAAGAAGGGTCAGGTGACACAGCAGTGGTAATCATCATGACAAGTAACAAAATCAATTCCCTGAAACTAAAACCCTAGTTTTGAGTTGAAGGTCAAGATCAATAGCTCAGGTTGTTTTCCACAATAGGACAAGCCTGTTGGCCTGTGGCCTGTTGACCTTCGGCTAGCCCAGTGCTGTTCCCTCAGTCTAAGTTAGAATTGCTTCAAGGATTTGAAAGGAATGACAGATAGCCATTAGGAGCGCGCGCGCGAGAGAGAGAGAGAGAGAGAGAGAGAGAGAGAGATGAAGGAAGAAGATAAGGAGGATTATGAGAAAAGGGGGGATATGGAGTGTGGCGAAAGGGTAATGCTGTTAGTGAATTGCCTTAACAGGGTTGCTTTCAGTCTGCTGCTGGTAGTAGTCTGTCAGCAGCTCAGAGCAGATTGCCTATTTGATTGACAGGTTGATTGACTTGTAAAATCCCTGAAGAAGTACACACACCTGGGGTTTATGTTAGGCAGATTCCTAGAGTAAGCTATCTCTCTTTACTGCTGCTATTCAATATGTGTGTGCTGTGTGTGTGTGTGTGTGTGTGTGTGTCTGTGTGTGTGTCAATTTGACCCATTCAAAACATATTCCTCTCATGGTTTCTATATCTTTAGTCAGCACTGTTTCCATTTAAAAGCAATTTAAAAAAGTCCTATTGTGATCAGTGTTGACTCTCTGGGGACTTCAAAGTTTAAGAAAAACAAAAACAAGAATTGTACCCCAGATTCTGCAACCTTGCGTGTTGATGGAGGAGGGTGGGGGGGAGCTGAATGCTCATGCTGGGATTTGGGCCTTCAAAGTCACAATGTTACTGCAAGTGATCACAGAGTAACAATCAAGCTAAACAATTCCATTGGATTCATCCTTCAATCTTTATATGCAATCGTTATATTTTGTTTCATGCCTGTTTTGTTTGTTGACCGATATAGTCAACAGATTTGCACTATAAATTCTAACTTGAAACAGTTTCAGTCATTTTCAGTCAGCCTGGCGAGGACTCATACAGTATATACACATAAAGAAAGAGGTTCGGGTTGATAACTAGCCTGAGAAAAGGAACACAGTGATCTTTGGAATGCAGGATATTTCTCCATGGAAGCCCTGACATTCTAAAGGTTAAAGGTTTGAAGTGTTTGGATAGAGGGTTTTTCAAGGAATATGGTAAGTTTCCAGACTGGCGTGGGCCCTTTATTTATTTTTCTTATACTAGCCCAGCTGGCTAGCCAGTTGATTTACTGCTAAATAGTTATATATAAATCTGTATGTGCAGTAAAATAGGTCAAACAGACCACACCATGTATTAATCAACGACAGTATTTTTTCAATCTACAACAACTATTTATCAACAAATATACCATCAATGGTTTGTTGTATCTTTTACAATTTTACAGTGAAAAAGCAATTATAAATGGAAATAACTAGTTTGTTTTCTGTCAGTTACTTGAATGTGCATCCCATTTGTAAATGATACAGTACATTGTTCTTACAATTGCCTTGAATGAGGCAATTGTTCAAATAGAAACACATTCATAAGAGTAACGTCCTGACATTTAGTTATGAGCTAGGGTATTGTGCACATATACTGTATGAGCTTACCATTTATTTTTTTTAAATTTATTTTTAAATTTTTGTCCCAGTGGTTAGCTCTGATGCTAACAGCCAAAAAGGGCTGGGTTCAAATGTTCAAATGTCAAAGGTTCTCATGGACCAGGTTTCATTCTGGTCATAGACCAGGTTTCATCCAGGTCATGGACCAGGTTTCATCCAGGTCATGGACCAGGTTGACCATGGTCCTCCTGGTCATGCACCAGGTTTCTTCCAGGTCATGGATCAGGTTTCATCCATCCAGCTTCATTGACTTCCTCTTTACAGGACACAGCACACATAGTTAGCGGTTTTTAAGCACCAGCAGTACAGTGCAATGCATGCTGGGAAAGGCAGGCCTGGCTGGCACTTCATCAGTGGAAACGTGGAGCAGTGGTGTTGGGCAGGGGGTGCATTGTATTTCAGTTTGAGCTGAGTTTATCCATCCTGGTGCACCAAGAACCACCTGGAA
This sequence comes from Laemonema laureysi, assembly GCA_900303225.1. Taxonomy (NCBI): domain Eukaryota; kingdom Metazoa; phylum Chordata; class Actinopteri; order Gadiformes; family Moridae; genus Laemonema; species Laemonema laureysi. Next base: position 7,978 of record OMNS01029723.1, on the reverse strand, counting down.
GAGCTCCAACATAGTTTTTCACAGGCTCCACTCCAGTCAGACATTACTTACCGCCATTACATACAACTGGCCTGATGGTCAGAGTTGATAGCCCCTTAATCGGAACTCCCTCCCATGGGAAAATAGCCACTCTCAGGAATACACAGTGACCAGTGTTCCTGTTTCAGTGAATACAGCGCTTTAGGTTAGGTTAGCCAAAATAGGGAGCTGTCAAGAGTGTCATGATATTACAACATTGTACACTAGAACAACTTTTTTTTCTTGAATAAGAAGTGTGTCTCAATGGGGTTTCTCAATTGATTGTAAATAAAGAAAGTAACATTTTTCCTGATTTAGTTATAACCTTTACAACTGGGCCAGATAGATGAGCTGCTAAATTGCTGGACAGGAAAGGATATTTGCCAAACTTTGACACATTTGCACATTAAATGTTACCCAAGCAACTTTCTTTTTCTTCATGAAAAGTGGACGCCATCCCTCACCAGAGTGTAATTTTACTGCTGATTTAATCCTGATTTCAGTATTCGGCGAGGTGGAACTGGGCTTGTTTTGACAGCTCTTTTATTTTTACCTACACATCTAGACAAGCGTCTCCTTGACGTCAATTACGGGTACCCCTCCATAAGTCCAAAGTTTAGCACTTTGACAAGCTTTGACATGTGAACACACACACACACACACACACACACACACACACACACATACACAGGTGGCCAGAGGGAGGAGGGGGTCCTGTGAGAGGAGGGGTAGAAGGCCATGGAGTGATGGCCAGAGAGAGAAAGAGAGAAAGGTGAAACGTGAAGATAGTTGTGGAGAAGAACAGTGAGAGAGGACAAAGGGATTGGAAGGAGAGCATGTCATTATTCAGGTCGTACCGGGAGGGGGTGGTGGGATAGGGGTCTAAATGAAACATGTGGCTGTGAATAAGAGTTCACGTAACACAAGAACGACATGGACGTATATTAATATGCTCTATGACCAGTAGGGTCAACAGGCACAGAGAAAGGAGCTTACATTCCGTGATCAACGACTCCACAGGGGGGATGGAATCTGACCTCTGGGGCCTTTATATTGGTGTGTGTTATCTATCTCCATAGCATTAACTAAACTCTATCTTTTTTTAAATTTGTTTGTCTTAATATTCAGGTATGTCTCCCACCGAGAGGATGAGAAGCCTGCGATCTCCAGTGCGATCTCCCATCCCCAAGCTAGGAAGCCCCATTCCTGTGTCCTCACCCGGGCTGCAGAACCTGCCCCAGTGTACCCGCTGCTGCAGCGGCATTGTGTAAGTATATACCGTAGTATAAAGCCCAAGGCACACAGAACGCACATTTCAGTTCATATTTGCAGTGCGACCCAAAAAACGAATAGAATCATATTGTTTTTAAGAGAGCAAAGCACACGGAGCGAGCTCTTAGCTCTTACTTGATTTTTAGTTGTCTCACTTTGAGAAAGTAGGCTGCTAGTTCATTGCACTTTTACCATAGCACTAGTTATGCTCTTAGCCGCTTGTCTAGGGAGGAAATGCTCTTACGATTTCTGGTAACTAGTAGTTCTCTTGCCTACTGATATTGAATGCACTTATTGTAAGTCGCTTTGGATAAAAGCGTCTGCCAAATGACTGTAATGTAATGTAATGTAATTGTAGTGGAGCTGTATATTTACGCTTGCTTCGTATAGGACTCAAGTCTATTTAGGACATAAAAATTCAAAAACATTATTGCGTGTCTGACCCTGGCTGTGTGCTTTGAGCTTAACCATAACAGAACCAATGTTTGATGGTGGAGATCTGCCTGATGAATGTTATTGAATAGAATGGCAAATGACAGAAAGGATTGTTTTTATATTTTTTGCTTTTGGCAAAGAAAAAACTCAGTGATGGTGGTGGTAAACAGTCTTCAATCTACACAACAGTTGTTTTGTGTAGACAGGCTTTATTTCTATCTTTCATTGACATTGGGTAATCATAGTTTATGCATGACTTATGCACAGATTATCTCCACAATGCGTTTGAGTATGTCATTAAATCCCAGCAAGGGAAACTAAAGTTCATTTGTGGACATGTTGCTACTTGCCTTGCCTCATGTATTATATTTATCTTTCCACATATCAATTTATAATGATTAAACAAAGTAACTTTTCCACACCCATTCCAAGCTAGCACTTGCACACACGCACACACACACACACACCTTTCCGTCATGGGAACCAGAGCCGAAGGTAAACAGTGATGTCATCCAGACACAGTCTCCCTCTAACAGGAGAGTGGACCTGCCAGGCTACAGTAAGGCTGTTATGCAGTACAGGGTCAGGATGGAGCAGGGGGGGAGGGAGTGTTGACTTGGTAGTTAATAAATGCACTAGTGTATACTACGCACAGTGTAGTTAGAATATGAATTAACAGAGCAGTTTCATAAACTAGGTCACTCCCAGGTCATTCCACCCAAAGTGTCCATTAGGCCAAGCACCGAATCCCAAATCTGATTTTCACATTCTTTCAACTTTTACTTGTTTATTTCAATTACATTTTTATTATTTTTCTGGTGCTTTTTTTTCTTTCAAGAATCTGTAAAAAATTATATTGAGTAGACATGTCAGTTGACTGTCAGCTGAATTTATCTGTTGTTCAATTATATCATAACCATGAGCCTATTGTAGATCCATATTCAGTGCACACTGAAGTGAAGTGGACTGGAAGTGTATTCAGTCCTATATTATCAGGGAGCCACAGGTGTCATTGTGGTTTCAGCAATGAAGTCTTGGTAAAGAGACTGTGGCACTGTCATACCCAGATGTTTTCTTAGTCTGCTGTTTGTTTCCATAACTGAGACTGTGTAGTGATCTAGGATCGTGTCATCAATAGCATACTGTTTAGTCATATCATTACCAAAGAAGCACTCACACTTCTTTTAAAGGCAGCTGGTTTATCTCCCTTGCCTTTGTTGAGATTAGTTCTGTGTCTCAACAGTCATATAAAGATGAAGCCATTGTTTGTGTTTCGCATTCAGAACACAAGCAGAACACAGTGGTCGGTTCCTCCATACCAATATCATGCCAGACCTTAAAGGGGAGCAGTCATGCTTGGCAATTTTGTCATATAAGAGAGTACTGTTTCGTACTGGCTCTGTCTTGGGCAGCCAACTGGAGCCTGTTGACATGGTTGGGGAGAGGAGGATGTTGGAAAAATTGGCATCCATCATGGCCAATTCCTCTCATCCCCTCCATGGGACAGTGGCTGCGCAAAGCAGTTCTTTTAGTAACAGACTATTACACCCATCATGTAAGAAGGAACGCTTCCACAGGTCTTTTATTCCATATGCCATTAGAATGTATAACATCACTGTCAAGAAACTCTGTACATAGTAACTGGACTGTTACTACTTACTATACTTCGATATTAATGTGCATTTTCCACTGTACATATGATATGCTAATTCTCCACCATGTATTTGAAGGACCACTTGCCTCAATTTTGTGAAACCCTAAGGCGTGTACATCCATTCCCCTATGGCAATCACTGTGTGATTTCGGTCTACCACATCAGCTGTTTCTGCGAAATGACAATGATGTCAATGGTCCAACCTTTCAGCAATTTTTTTGTGGAAACAGACTTGATGTTGCAAACCACGATTTTACTTTCTTATATTACAAAATAAATGAGTACTGATGGCTCCCCTTTAACAATATTTTCCTGTACCTGTACTCTATAGCCGCAAACCAATTGGTGCATAACTGTTACTTTTCCTAAGAGAGCATAATGACTCCAAAGCTATGGAACTCACATTGTTCTTCAATAACAAAATTACTTCAATTAGAGTCAGTCTCACTTCTGATGTAAACACGGATGACCTTAGCAAACCCTGTAAAAAAGATGCAACCATGGGAAATTACATTAACTGAGCATTGCAAGACTCACTGAGTGTAACTCCTCCACCTCATGTATTGACCTTGTACCTACAGCATTTTCTAATTGGGTGTTTGGCAGTGTTTCAAGTCATGTTCTGAAGATTTAAATTCATCTCTTCAAACAGGCATCTTCCCAGATGCCTTCAATACATCTGTTTTTTTAAAACCCTTACTAAATAAACCCAACCTAGATGGTAATGCAATGACCAGCTATTGGCCGATATCCAACCTTCCATTCATAAGATACTTGAAAAGATAGTGTCAGTTCAAATAAACTCCTTTCTAAAAGAACATAATATCATGGAGGAATTTCAACCAGGCAACATATCACAGCACTGAAACTGCTCTTACAAAATTAATCAGTTTTGCATCAGACTAATCTCTGATGCAAATAAGGTCTCAATTCTTGTCCTCTTAGACTTAACTGCAGCATTTTCTATGATTGATCATGATAGCCTCATCAATCATCTTGAAAAGAAAAGCCTTTCTGACTGTGTGTTGAACTGGTTGAGAACATACATCAAAGGGAGAAAGTTTTACTTCAGACTTGGAGAGCATGTGTCTGAGAAACATGACATTGGGGTTGCACTAGGGAGCTGCCTTGGTCCATTATTATTCTCACTATGCATGCTGCCACTTGGGGACATCAGAGAGCACAATGTATGTTTCCATAGTTACGCGGATGACACGCAACTGTACACCTCTGCTGAACCAAATGATGCTGCAGCTATAAACCCCATCACTACCTTTCTTTTGGCAATACATAAATGGATAAGCAATAATTTCTTAGTTAAGTTAAACAAGGACAAAACTTAAATCCTACTAGTCCTACTACTAGTCTTTTTACTTTTTACTGTACTTTTTACTAGTCTGAAACAAAAAGAGAAATGCTGTTTAATAATCTGGGGAAATCTACTCCCTGGATTAAATCTGAGGTGTGGCATCTTTGTGGGGACACAGGAATGGGGCTTCCTAAATTAACAGCATACAGTATGTGTACTATATAGCTCACTTTTATTGAAAGTGGCATACAGTGATTCTCTTCAGAAACATGTAATTTACGAGCAGGTAGGGGTTAGGCGTCTTGCACAAGGATGCCGACAGGTGCACTGAGGACATTGGGGTTTGCACCTAGAATTTTTCAGCTGGGAGACAAACACCCAAACCCCAGGGCTCCACTGAAAATGCTGCATCACGTCACCATCAGCACCACGTCAACGTATGTGTAATCACAAACCGTGTTTTGTGATGTTTCTATGTGCAAACAACAATGTCATAATCAACATCTGCCTGTAATATCAATGTCTCAGACAATGTATGCAGATCATGCCACACCAAGTAATTAGTAGTCGTTTTCTCGTGGCTATGAATCATTAGGTCTGTTCATATCTAATTTATGAGATATAATTTCAAACCTTTAAAAAAACACCCCAACCACTAGACTATCCATCCACATAATTTTCAGTCTAACATAACCCCTCTCTCTCCTCACCCACTTTCTATCATGTTCCCTCCATCTCAGGGGCACCATTGTGAAGGCCCGTGACAAGCTGTACCACCCCGAGTGCTTCATGTGCGACGACTGCAGCCTCAACCTGAAGCAGAGGGGCTACTTCTTCATAGAGGAGAACCTGTACTGCGAGACCCATGCCAAGGCCCGTGTGCAGCCCCCCGAGGGCTATGATGTGGTCGCTGTCTACCCCAATTCCAAGGTGGAGCTGGTCTGAGGAGAAAGAAGATAGAGAGAGATAGGTAGAAAATGTGACAAAGAGAGAGAGCGAGAGAGTGCTATACTGTAATATACAATGGGAAAACATTGGGAGGCGGGAAACCCAAAAGATTTTTTTTTTGGAAGGGTGTCCCAGTTGATTAGGTATTAAGAATGATTCTTCAGCACAAAGTATCTTCACAAATGAGGAAAAATATGGCGGTAGCATAAATCCTTCATTGTAGGTGTCTTGGGTTCATCTTGGGTCTTGGGTCTGACTTTTACACTTTCTCAACCTGGAATTGTCCATCACTTCACATTCATTATAAATTATTCATGATAAAGTGGGTTATAGTTGTCCAAGTTGAGCATTCATTCTGATTCTGAACAATGGCGAGTTTCTGTTATTGATTGATCTGATTTATATTTATATTTATCTACTGGGTATTTCGGAATATGGGTTCAAATGGTTCTAATCAACCTACTTACGCTCCAAATCTAACTACAAAAATAACAAAACAACAACAAAAATAAATTACTATTTACATACACCAATTATCCAGAAGCATCAATTATCCATGGTTGTATTGCGTTCTTCTTCATGTGTTTGCCTCCTTGCTCCAATTAAAATCATGACATACAGTTTATTTCAGGAAAATACCAAATCCCATGAATCACCAAATTGAACAGGCAATAGGCAGGTTGTAGCCCAGCTATTAAAAACCAATGTGTCAGATGATAATATTCAAGGATAATAAACTAAATAACTCCTTACAGATATGCCTTATAGAAACTACTGGGTTCTTGGATTCATTCACTAATGTCAGTTTAGCAATCTGCTGTGGTTTCAGCTGGGGCTTTTTTTGTAATTCAATATTTACATATTACAAGCAATAGACTTTCATGCAATATATCATAACAGGATTTCAGTGTAAAAAAAACGGTTATATCTCAAGAATAGTCAAGTGCCTCTTTAATAACCGTGTTGCGCTTCCACACATATCACCATTGTTTTGAGTTTACACATGCTATACTTCAGTTTGCTGCAGGTTAGATTTGAATGTTGTATTTTTTAAAAGATTGTTGATGAGATTTTGGTATTGGTTTGCAGAGGCAGGGTGTGACCATTTTTTCCACACTGGGGGAAACCATCGTAGGTCTATGATAAATACTGACCTAAAATACTTTCTCTTTTCTCTCCTATGTTACTTAAAACACTACAAAATGATTCTTAATTTCTCTATTACCACGGGTATTTCTAGACAAGGAGGACAGACAATATATATTCAATTTATTTAGATTTTCTACTTTTAGTTGCTATTCTGAACTGCTGAGCTTAGTTTCTATCAATGCTTGGTTAAAGGTTTCTTGGATGTGATTTTCAAGTGATACTGTTACTGTTTGTTGTTATTTTTTTTAGAAGGCTTTCTTCCCGGTCATGACCCTGTCTAAGAACAGCCTTTCCACTCTCTCTTCTCGGCACGGGGAAGGCTTCCAGTAAATAATGATAGAGTGAGCCTTACAGGCACTGTAAAAAAGCACTCTCACTCCACACTTCCACACTCCATATGGTCATATTCTATCCTGTGGCTGTTCACATTTTCTGTGGTGGGTTTTCAAAACTGACTGCACGGATTTGGGTCTTGGAAATGATTCGGAAACTTTTTCTCAAAGCAATTGTTAACCTGGGAATCTTGCGTCTATAGCACTTTTTAGCAGGGGCCTTGTCCATGAGCTTCAAAAAAGCCAGGTGTCGGCTTTGTCGTGAATTTCTTATGGAACAATTACCTCTACCTAGCTTCGATGCTACCCTAGGCTTTGCTCCGAAATCTCGGAGATCCCAATTTTGCTAAGTTTAAAGTTCAGGCAAACAACCAAATTTTATTAAATGAACATAAGCTAAGTCAAAGAAAATGGAGGAACTGATTCTTTGTGTGATGGAATTTCCCGAGTTATACAATTCAAACAGTGATGATGTCAAATAGCCCTAGCGGTTCAAGCATGGGTTCAATGCCCCACCTAGCATTGAAGCTGATGCCGAAGCTGATCAAGGACAGGCCCCTTTACAAACACACAAAAATGTCTCACCCCAAAAAAACTTTTTTGGGGTGAGTGGGGGGTATAGAAAAGAGTGAGAGCAGTTGGAACTGGTGACAGCCAAAACCAGTAATAGAAATGCATCACACTATTGTTGTGAAAGAGAAGAAACCAGGGGACGTGGTAGATCAAAGCACGAGTTGGTACATTTTGTTTTGGCGCAGTGCAAAATAGCTAACAAGCAAAGGATTACATCAATATTTGTCAAATGGTTCATTACGTGTTCATTGCAGGTGAATAATGAAATGGATAATGGTTTGAGGAAAA
>OMNS01029721.1:0-13785 GCA_900303225.1 Laemonema laureysi | reverse complement strand
TCCCCTACCAAACCAAACCTGCGCTCTCACTGGTTGACCAGTAGAAGTTGAAATGTAACCACAGCCTGGTTTACGTCCTAATGACGCAGCATCCAGCAGCTCCGTGTTCTTCTCATGCAGTCTAATGTGTGTTTAGGGACCGCTTCCCAACACATGTGGCCACTTCTGGGAGATGGTGTGGGAGCAGAGGACCCGCGGCGTAGTGATGCTCAACAGAGTCATCGAGAAGGGATCTGTACGTGGCTTCTACTGCATCTGGATCCACTCGCATTTCAGGATCTTATTCACAGTCCAAATAATATTCATGATTCTATGATGTGGATATAATTAGTTTTTCTCTGACTGAATTGCGATGTTTGTATGTGGTGGTTTTTTTTAGATAAAATGTGCCCAATATTGGCCACACAGAGAGGAAAGAGACGCCGTCTTTGAAGACACCAACTTCAGGGTCACTCTCATCTCAGAGGACGTTAAAGTGTACTACACAGTCCGTCAGCTGGAGCTGGAAAACATCATAGTAAGGCTTTATACAGTAGTGCAATACCTTATGAATGCTTAATAAATACTGTAAATTAATACTTTTAGTTAATACGTTAACAAGTTGGATTTGGAAGATTCTTATTCTTATTAATGTAAAGTCTGTTATTCCTTTTGTATTATTATTAGAAATCATGTCAACAATGGCTAAAGTTTTGCCTGAGTTGTGAAATAAACATGCATGCCTCTGGTGCAGATGCATTGCTCATCAGAGTGACAGACTGCAGGTTTTAACTGAATGGTTGCATTGAGAGAGTAGAGTATTGTTCAATGTGTGTTTGTGTTTGTTCCCCAGACACAGGAGACCAGGGAGATCTTACATTTTCACTACACCACCTGGCCTGACTTTGGGGTCCCAGAGTCTCCTGCCTCCTTCCTCAACTTCCTGTTCAAGGTGCGGGAGTCTGGCTGTCTGAATGCAGACCAGGGACCCGTGGTGGTCCACTGCAGTGCTGGTATCGGGCGCTCGGGAACCTTCTGCCTTGTGGACACCTGCCTAGTTCTGGTTTGTACCGGTCTACTCAGAACCTCCTCTCCACCTCCTGGTGCCGCCCACAGACGATTTTACTCACAACTATTTAAGTACTAGGGCAGAATATGGGCCTCGTGTGTCAGCGCCTGTCGACGTCTATTCTACACACGTGTGGAACTTCTTGCTTTACTATATTTTGATTAGATTTATTTTTACGACAACAGTAATGGTACAGCTTCAGCAATTCAAGGGCCCAGATTCCAATAAGAAATGTAAAGGAGTCTGGAGGCCCGGGATAACTCCTGGTTTTTATACGCTTGCACGTCACGTAGCATAAATTATTTTGAATTCAACCAACGCTCCAAAAGTATCGCGTGTCGGCTGCCTCAAGTATCTTCAGGCCCTTGCATGAAGATATTCCTCGCGGATAAAGCCAGCTTATGCAATACGCAAACACGGGTAACCATTGTTGGAAGAGTTGGAAGGAGTTGACTCACACTTCTCATGATAACGCCGTGGCTGGTATGCGGGGGCTGCCTAAACCATTCCTTACAATGTAAGTGAACCTCTGGTTTCAGCTCCAATTCCAACACCATGAGAGTTAAGAGGGGGGGTTGTTGTCCCCATGGTTACGACCCACGGCAACTTGGTGACGCTGTTAAGCATCGTTAGCGCTGTTGTATATGAAATGCACCTCACACACACACGAGGTGTCCGAGAAGTTTAACCCTCTCTCGGACGTCACCATTGGCCGCTGCCCAGACGGAGAGTCTGTACCAGGGTCTGTACCAGGGTCTGTACCAGCGTCCGTTAACAACTCAAATCTGTCTCGTCTGACGATAACCATGTGTTCTACGTCACGTTTAGATGTCCGTCCGCAAGGACCCTTCGTCTGTGAACATCCGCGACGTGCTGCTGGAGATGCGGCGTTGTCGGATGGGGTTGATCCAGACAGCAGACCAACTGCGCTTCTCCTACCTCGCTGTTATCGAAGGGGCCAAGTGCATTATGGGGGATACAGCTCTGCAGGCAAGTCTACCCTCGCACCGCGTGTGTGGGAAGTATCAGACACGTTTGTACAGGATATGCTCATAAAATTCGATGCCAAAATCCAGATACTTGTGTCGTATGAAATGATGCAAAGAAGTACCCCCTTAAGGGGAAGCCCAGGTGAGAGGATTTGAGGAATTTGTGCAGTTGGAATTCAATAAAGGATTTCTGTCTGTTTTATTTATATTAAGGAATCATGGAAAGAGTTGTCGAATGAGGAAGAGGAGTATCCAGAGTTTACACCTCCTCCTCCCCCTCCTCGTCCCGGAAAGGATCCTCACAACGACGCTCTCCTGCCGCCCTTCTCTGCCGAAGGCGCTGAGCTCATCACACAGAGCGTCTCCCTGGGGTAAATAAACAGAAACCCACCGCAACATTTGCTCCAGGCTCTCTGCGGACCTCCGTCATCCGGTGGGAAAAGCTAACTTTAGGCACAGCAATTTTACATTAAGAGAGTGTGTGTGTGTGTCCAACACTGTTCTCCTTGACAATGTCTCACACAGATCCCTGCAGGACTCCAAGCTGAGGAGGAGGAACGTCGGTGATCTCCAGCCTCCCACCGAGGCGGAGGCTCAGCCAGATGGCAGAGTAGAAACCCAGGAACATATCTCCAGAGACGCCGCTCCACCCCGACAGGAGCCGGTGCAGCAGGTGGAGAAACCAGAGACCCCCGGGGCAGCAAAAGGCGGAGACCCCAACCCCGGGGAGAAGCCTCCCGGGTGCTGGTCCCCCGTCGTAGTCAACGTGTGCCTCTGCACGGCGGTGGCTGTCAGCGCGTATGTCTGCTACCGCGCTTGTTACCACTGATCCTGTTGTCTCTTCATTTGTATTTTATTTGATTTTATTCTCACTTTATCTTTTTAGACGTTTCTTTTTTATGAAGTCAGTTGAGGCTGTTGAGCCAGTTGTCCTCGACTGGGTTTTTACACTGCAAGTTGTGTGGATTAGCCTCCTTCATTGATGTCTTTGAATTCAGGTTCTCTCTTTCTATATATACTGCAGTGGGACGGTCAGCGCGTCAAGGGTTGAAAGTCCGTTAGTCTGGACACTCAGGGCCTCAACCTCACATGGACTCCAAGACAAGTCATGGAGACTCATGTGTTCAGAGCATTCAGCGGCTGAGCTCTGGATCAGGGGCCGTTGTCTGGGCACCTTGTGTGTGTCTGTCTGCCCGTATTTCATTGACCAAATATCTTCGTTGTGGTTCTGTTGGAGCCTTTTTGGTTTGTGATTCAGTTAAACTTTGACTTTTCATCCCAAATCTTCTCTTTTCCTCTTTCCTCGTAAACGGATGGGTCTGAAATGAGCATGATTTGACCTGCTGTTCTTCAAACGTAGCAACAACACACAAAAAAGACTATTTCTAAAACAATAGTATTTTTATTTTCTATGGGTCAGTATTAATCCCACTGGAGGTGAGCATAAAGCTTCCCCCAAAGACCCACTAAGGAGAGCAGCGAACGGTGGGTGATGGCGGGTGAGAGCTGCCCTCCGTCTCCCTTCGCAGGGCTGCCCTCCGTCTCCCTTCGCAGGGCTGCCCTCCGTCTGTGTCCCTTCGCAGGGCTGCAGACAGACGGCCTGCTGGAGTGTCGGTGTGTGAATGTAGACTGGTTGTGGACGATTGTGTGCGCGTAGACTGAGTGAGTTAGTAATTGTCGGAGCAAACTACTGATGCTACTGGGCGCAGGTCTTAGGAGGTTTGAGTGGGGAGGCTTCTCAGAGCAGTGTTCCATTCGCTGTGAAGAAATCTGTCGGAATTAATGTGCGATTGTGTTTTTGTCTCCGTTCTGTCGGCGTTCTCCACAAACATGGCTTTAAGTTGATAAAAATAGACTTTATACCATTTAAGTTGCTTCATAACAGTTGTTGTGTCAGCTACACTCGTGGAATCGGTGTTATGAAATTAGGCAACGTTTGAATGGAGGCGTGTCTCTAAATGCCGCATGGAGGCACAACGATGCCGTAGTAGTCAGTGGAAAAACAAACTAGCTTGTGGACTCATCTTACCAGCAATACGAATGCTCTACGTCGCCCGCTACGCGACGAGACGCTCCACCATCCTTCTTGTTAGACAGGGAACCAGGGATTTCAAGTAAACCAAAAATTAAACACCAGCAGAGTGGAGTTGATTACCTTTAATGTCATGGGCGCGGCCTGCGCTGGCGGTGGTGTCCTGCTGTCGTACCTATTCACTGTCCAGCGTCCTGCGCTTGTGATTCAACAGACTGGACCTGAGAAGAGGAGATCAGAAGAAGTACAGGACATTGCTGTACCTTTCTCTAGAATGTATAACGTGTCCTATGGCCACTCACATACAGACATATCTTTTGAATCAGGTTTCAATGTGCTGAGTTATTATTATTATTATTGTTATTATTATATTATTATTATTTTACTTCAGTGAGGAAATGAATCAAAGCGCTTGGGCAAGAATGTATTGCTCCAGGTCCACCGTGATTATTATTATTTTTACATCCATTGTTTTACTTTAAAAAAAAATAAATAAGTCTACCACTGATTTCTTGTGATTTTCTGAAGTAGTGTCCGATTACTTAGTTATCGTTGGTCATTAGTTATTCTGCACAATGGATATGCTAATACGTCGCTGCGACCAATGGTATCACCACGACCAACCACAGGGTGGCGCCGTGGTGCCATTACTAAAACGCATTGGTCGCTTTCTATTGATTGATGACTAAAACTTGGACCTCATATGCAGCCCACACTTTCCTGTTTTTGTACTGTACAACGCCTTGCTCATCAACCATCAATCATGGATGTATCGGGTATAAACATGACATGTCTGCTTTCATTAGTGCGTAGACCTTAAGCGCTCTGTACCCCAGATAGACCTACGGTTACATTACACACTGTTTTCCTTGTTGTTAATGTAGGCCTACCGTCCTCAGCCACAGCCGAGTTCACGCCATCTTCTGTTTAGTGTTTACTACTATTAGCGTCCAAAATGTTTGGAGAAACGTTTTTATTTCCAACCCCCTTGCTCGAGGGTAGGCGTACTACTTGTACAATATGATGAATATGTTGTCAGTAGGCTTGACAGCGACTTCCTGTTTGGGAAACAGGGAGGTGGAGGAGGCGGTGGTACGCAGCGCACAGGAATGCAACCTGGACGGCGCGTAACGGCGCTCCCTGCACCGCCAGGGCTGGCTGACGTCACGGAACCGACAAGACCGAACATGCTGCACCGGAGCTCCTCGGGGATCATCGTGTTCACGCCACTACGATCAGGCATTATACTAAACGTTTAAATATCATTATTGGTCTACAATGTGCATTTGGCGTATGTGTAGGCCAGATGGAAAGCGAAACTAATCTTGACGCTCAACAGTTACTCGAAAGGGAGCCGTGAGCGTAAGCCTACATGTTACAAGATTGACAGGCCTACGTTTAAACTGCTAAAAGGGTTAATAGATCTACATGTAGACTGCTTACATGAGTCTCGCTGTGAATCCCTGACTCGACAGCAGGAATGTATCAGAACGGTCATTCTGTTCTGCTGACTCCTTAGTGATAGCCATACTCGGGGAACTTCCCCATATGAAGCCAACACAGGGTACAAGTGGGGGAGGGTCTTGGCCTACCGCCGTTATAATGCTTATAACTGTTACAAGGAAGGAAGTTTGGATCAGGAAAGTCCTACATGTGAAAGCGGGGTGTGCACTTCTTTCCAAAGCATGATTGAACTTCTTGGTGACTCACTCTCCAGCACCAGAACAGAACATGTCGTCATGTTTAGGCAGCTACTGTTTTTCAGGGCTTAGGTTCATCTGCGAACACACAATTGATTTCTTCCAGATATAAGACATGAGCAAACATGTATCAACTAATTACTTGCTTACTTACTTAATTCTTCGCTCTTTAAGTCTATTGGACTATTGTTGTTGTCATCTTTTGGTTGATGCTGGTTTCCGTGGTTACTGTAGAGACACAGTGTTGGCTGCTTTGGTTGTAACCAGAAGCAGTTTGTTTACGCGGGGTGTTTGTAGCATGCCTGTGCCCTACGTCACGTCGCGTACCGAGGGCTTCCCCTGAGCATGTAACCCGCATCCTTTCTCTAGGTACACTCTGCTCAATGACGTACGGGTACGTATAAGTTATGTCAATAACTTATAAATTGTTGTTTTGTTTATGTTGATGTATTTTCCATTGCTATAACGCGAGAGGTGCTGTGGTAGGAAAGAGACACTTGATATCCATTTGATACGACAACACACACGCCGCCAAAACACATGTAGTTCACTCTAGACGCTAGATGGACAAATATTGGGCATAGGTTGTGGTTTAAAGGTGAGGCGTTGCAGGGAACGTACACAAAGTCACGTATGAACCCTAGTGGGCGGTCGGCTGCCACCAGACACACCCTGTGCAGTTTCCTAATCTGTGGCCTTGGCCCTAGATTGATGTCGCCTCGGATGGCCTTTGAAATGCCGATGTATGGCTACCAGTAGCCTCCTGTAAGGCTTTGAAAAGTGAACAGTAGTGCATGCAGGGCCAAATCGTTTTTCTGTTCGTTTTTTATTTTATTTTTTAAATAAAATGAAGTGCCAAGTAGGCCTAAAGCTCCTTCTACCCTGGTTTGTTGAAGTCAATCTAACCAAGAATGAAGCCAGTACACCAATCACTGCTTGGCTGCTGACAAGGATACCTTCCCTGGAGATTTTGTCACATTTCAACTGATATTGGAAGTATGGAAATGAAAGTAAGAAAAGGGAATAGTTGCCTAGCAGGGAGGGACTCCTTATCAGACCTGCTGGGGCCTCTTCCAGGGACCAGGTCCCTCAGGTTGTGTTCATCTGGAGACAGATGTGTCCTGTGGACTTGGATCTCATAATGTGGGAGTTTGTTTTCATAATGTTTTGAAGTTTAGCACTTATGAGCACTAAGAAGTTGTACTTGAGCTCAATGATTGAAAGGTTTTGGAGCCCGAAACAATCGGGTGCTTCGTCTTGTTTTGTAGCTGACAGACAGAAGGGATTGAGATGCGTTACATTCAGCACATGTGGCCTGAGTCAAGCTGTATTGTTGGCCTGGACTTTTTGAGCAAACAAAACCAAAATATTGGAACAAAATGACTCTATTATATCTATATCTATTGAGAGAATAATTGCACACAATATCACCAGACTCTCAATCCAGAATAGCAAACCCTAAACAGAAAGATAGAAGAACGATCATGATAGTCCTAAAAGGACTTCCCCAAAAGTCTCGCCCCAAGTATGTGTACAGCTACGCCGAAACTAAACGAATAACTACGTTATTAACAGTGTAATTATGTTCGCAGCCCATACGTGACCAACATTCCTGAGCTATTCTATGTATTTTGAATGTCTACACCTCAGAAATATACGTTGGAAGGCCTTGGCATAACGTTGCGCAAGACCCTGGACACACGCTGACCACAAGTGACTTCTGCACGTCAACGATCCGCCTGAGTAGTCATCCTCGACCAAATTGCAGAAGTGGACAGAAATGTTGAAATGCTGGGCTCCCTCCAAGCCGCATCATGCCCTGTGTCTCTTTACCGTATGGGCGGCTGTGTTCCCGTTACACCCCATGGTCCGGACATCCGCTTCTCCAAACTGTACCCCTCGTACAACAAGCACATTTCAGATAATAATCACACATTGTTTAATGAACTAATTCAGTCAAAGGCGGGCGTTACTGTTGGTTTCGGAGGGAGGATTCTGTATTATGATATTAATTGTATAAATTGCATTATTATTAAGAGTATTGTATCTGGGGTTCTGTGTTATTACCGTATGGGCAGCAGCTGTGAGCACAATAATACATAAATGGTAATAAAATACTACTAATAAAATATTATATTCCAGGTTGATTCTGCAGAGGAAAATTGCAAATGGAAATAGAAAGACAATGTTGGCAGATGTTGGTGGTTTGTGGCCTGGAGGAATCTTCTACTGTCACAACAAGTGACTTAACAAAAACATAACACAAGTAAAAGGAAAAGCAGCAACAAGTATTACTGAGCGTTCCTTCGTGTTCGTCATTGTGTTCACTGTTCCTCAGGCTGTGATCGTTCAGTTATTATTAGGATTATTATGACATGTACACCATACTGCCAATACATGACAAGCACTGAAGGTTACATTTTGTAATCAATGCACATTAACTCCCTTCCACCAGATCTATCAATTGTATTGTTTTTGGACAAGCCGCACACACACACACACACACACACACACACACACACACAAATCAGCATATCGGTAGGCATTTTGTAATAACTTTTCAATAACTTTTATTAAACTATTTGAGAGAAAAAAAGATAAGATCAGACTGAAACATGTGTGTGTGTGTGTGTGTGTGTCTCTTTCCTTATCTAGCACAGTTTTTTCAGAAAGTCAACTGACCTTAGGGGTGTGCGTGTGTGCGTGTGTGTGCGTGTGTGTGCGTGTGTGTGTGTGTGTGTGTGTGTGTGTGTGTGATGCAACGTTTTACGGACAGACGGCCTGCTGACGGTAAAACCCAACAAGGGGTTGGGCTAAACTTTCCAGAAAAAAGAGGTCATCCGGTGTGGGAATTTCCTCTTCTCCTGTCACAGTGTGATCCAGGAGCACACGGGGAGACGGACCCCAGCGCAGACCACCGGGTCCAGGGAACAATAACCACAATGTTACCACGGTTCTGTGGTTCTGATGTAGATTCAAGGGTTTTAACAATCCCTCATCGTGTTTTGGTGTTTAGCCACACATAACTTACTATGTACTAACTTACTAACTTTTTATACTTAATATACTGTAGCAAACTAAGCAAACTCAAAGCAATTCATCTCCCTCGACGAGTTGAGAACGCTGTATTGTTGGGCTGGGTGTAACACTCC
This sequence comes from Laemonema laureysi, assembly GCA_900303225.1. Lineage (NCBI taxonomy): Eukaryota > Metazoa > Chordata > Actinopteri > Gadiformes > Moridae > Laemonema > Laemonema laureysi. The sequence goes on along the minus strand of OMNS01029721.1, from coordinate 4,864 downwards.
TAACACAGCACTGAAACAGGAGGATGTTGCTCAATATGTTAAGCTTAGCTGTTTATTATGGGAAGTGTTGAGACATCCTGCACTCAAAATGTCAACTGTCTTGCAGGAATGAACGAGACATTTGCTTTTGCACTCTTCGTGGCTTTCATCTGTAATGTTGTGTTTTTAAGTGACAACAGCTAAGACTTCAGAATCAATTAATTGTAATTGACTCCAGATGAGTGTATTTACTTTGTCTCGATCTGCACATAGTTATATGTAGATTGTGTTGTTCTGTGTGAGCAGTGTGTGTGTAAAGGTTGAACAGGCTCACAGGTTAATCAGTTCCCAGTTAATGAGCTTTGCAGTTAATGAACTCAAGTGGTTCATACTCCTCAGCTGAATACAGTTGTTTTTGTCCTGTGAGAAAAGGACACTTTACTGTTTTCCTGAGACATGTCCTGCCAAATCTGTTCCCAATATTCCGCTGAAGCAAGCAAAATACTTCTTCAGGGTGAAGACCGCCATGAGAGTCAAGTGAAATACAAAATCTGGCCGCTCGCTGTTGTACGAAGGCCGAGGTGGGGACTCTAGTTTGAGGCTGGTTATTGATTGATTTGGAGCAGAACCTTGAACCCGTTTCTGGGCCAGTGGACCCGGCAGACTGTTGACAGAGCTGTGTGTTTAAGATAAAGCTAACAATTCTCGCATGCAGCCTGACATCGTATTTCTGCTGAACTCAGCACAAGAATGTTCAGAATAGTAAATCCGTATTAATGCTGCAAGGTATACATTCCTCTGTGCAGAGGGGGAACTGAACATAGAGGCAGGCAGTATGATGGACCATCCTCAGTAATACACATGTTTGGGTAGGGATGTGGGTGTGTATCCATGACAAAAGAGGTCAGCGCTAACTAAACAGTTTAGAGTACCTGGGGCAATTGAAGACCACATAACGTCACGTTATATTCCACAATTTTATTCATGGTCTCGTGTGCTGAATGTGTTTGAGTAACACTAAGTAACCAGGAGGCCTAAACCCTCTAATCTATTCTGCTTCATGGGCAACATGTCTTTGAAATCCAAGCAAATGATATCCATAATAATATCATGGACTTTAAATACAGTAACTGGTCTTATTAAAACGATGTGCTTAAGTCCTAAAGGAAGTCATGTCTGCAATATTGCAAAAAAATAACATAAACAAGAAAATGCAAGATAAATTGATAAAAACCAAAGTACAAATATGTTTTAATTCGATAAAATATAATATACAATTAAAGCATTGAACCTTGTAATATTAAATAATTGTACGTCGTAGGCCTGTTTCATTCATTGCCGATACTGTTACAAGGAGTTGCATCACTTCACTGCAGTGCAACGCTTGACAACCACAGCTCCAGAGGAGAAAAAAAGGTAGAAATTCACAATTATGCATGTAAAACCTTTTGACAGAAATACTGCATACATAGAAAACATGTTCAATATTATTATTTTTAAGTGACATAAAGAATTGTGAATGATTGCGCAATCAATGCACCCGACATTTGGACTCTACTCTCCATTCCGTGTCCTTGTAAACTGGTGATGGCTGTTTCACCTGTAAGCGTACCATTTACACAGTTCTCCGTGCACTACAGCCGGCTAGTATCAGTCCATGAACGGTTTAGCACCCAAGACACTGATACCCCTTCCGAGAGACAGTTGACTGCCAGACACTGGCAGTATGTCTCTAATGTTGTCCAGTAGCAGACAGCAAGTTACGGAGGGTGGCCAGCTCTCTGGACAGCTGCTCCACACGCTTCTGTAAACGGTCGTTTTCTGCGGCCAGTTCAAGCACTTTGTGCTGCGTCTCCATGTTACGCATCTTGGCTTTATCCCTGCTTTTCCTCACAGCAAGATTGTTCCTCTCTCGCCTAAGCTTGTACTCCTCACTGTCCTTGTCGAGTCTTTTCTTTGATTTACTGGACATCTTGCCATTGTGTGAAGGTGATCTGTTATTACCTGGCGGGGCAGGTGTGCCTGGCGGGCTGGAGCAAGTAGAAGACGCACTGGAGATGTTTCCCAGGCTGCCGCTGGGAGTGGATTGGTAATGAAGATATGACCTCATGTCGAAACCCGACGACCCACTGTCCATCTTTGTATCTTCTTTGCCGTCGTTACTTTCGACAGCTTTGCAGCGGTTGTCCAGAAGTCCGGGGCTGTAAACGGTGTCCACACGCGTCTCTTGCAGATCAGGGTAACCCTGCGCGTACGCGGGTTCCCTGAGGTTTCTCAAGTTACCGCACTGACTGGACTCCAGCTCGTTCACAAATGTGTAGTTCTTGAAATTCTGGAAAGCCGCCGCTCGCTTTATTTTGCTTTCTGCAAGAAAATCGGAGAACACTTCCCCCTGGTGATGCGTCTCGCCGTACGCGGCCAGCTGTTGACAGTGCAACGCGGGGTCCAAATACAGGCAGAAATCCTTTGCCTTCTCGTGCTCGTCTATGCCCAGCTCCGTCATGGAGTCGCAGATTCTCCGAGGCCTGTACGGACTGCTGTGGCTGATGGGGCTCACAGCACTGTTTCTAGCATGGAAAGCAAAGCTGTCCTCGTCGTACAAGCCGGCCACTTCCATGGATCTTAACACCCTCCGGACGGCAGGAACATTTAGGGCAGGCGCCCGGAATAGTTAGAGTGAGCTGGAACAAGAACTTGTAAGACAACTTAAGTGACTGAGTAGCCTCTTGTTTTTCGTACAGCCTACTTCGTTTTTACGCCTATAGATTATTCTGTATCTTTTGCAATACAAAAGTTGCTGTGGTAACGTAATAGTGTGTTTTGACAGCTCTCCCTGCCTAGACGACTTTATATGTGGTACGAGGGGGGCGTGGCAAAGTGACGCATATAATCTGGGACACGCTCAATTCATCTGATTGTGGTGTCATCGTTCATTGAACGCGGATACGCGGTGTGTGTGTGTGTGTGTGTGTGTGTGTGTGTGTGTGTGTGTGTGTGTGTGTGTGTGTGTGTGCGTGCGCGTGCGTGTGTGTGGGTTGCACAACAGGATGTTTTGAAGTACATATTCCACGTCAATTTTGTGCTTCTGATTGTGGTTAATAAAAAAAGTTTACGTTGGGTTTATTTGTATATATGGTGAAGGGTCATATCGTGACTTCAAGTTAGCCATTGGAAAAAAGTGTTTTACGCAGACGTAGGCTGACTGCAACTGGGGTGGGAGATTGGAGTTGAATTAGACATATAATGATACTGCCATCTTGTGGCACCGAGTCAATCTAACCGCATGCCATGAGGAATTTCTTTATTCCGATTTAAAATGGAACTGCTTAACGATAAATTGTTTGTATTTTACTGTTTGACTAGGAATGCTCGTGCCACAAAAACATGTGGACGTGAAAATAAACAGAAAGTAAAACAGAAAAGGCTAAATGTAAAAAAATATATATACAAAAATAAAAGATGAAATGGCCATTTGAAAACTAAAAGTTACATTGAAATCTCTCAAACGAAAAGTGAAAATAGGAGCCTTAAACCTCAAATGATTAAACACTAACCTTCCAAAACTTGTAGACTGAATCGAATAATATGCATAACAGAGCACTTCAGTCATCCAAATGAGCGCTATTGGAGAGGGCGGGACTTTCAGTTACAGGAGTTTAGCGGCGAGAGGCGACAGAGAGGGCGGGACTTCCGTAGAGGGATATCCGTTTCCGTTACATGTTTCGGTTATTGCTTTGTCAACATTTTTGTCAAAACTCAATATTGATTGTCCTTGTCGTTGTTGTTATTCTTGTTGTGTTCTTAGTCTTTCGCTCCCGGGACTGTTAACTGGGGTACGCAGCTCGGAACAGACCGGAAATTGCGTTGCGGTGGACCGGAATAACGTTACAGCAGGTTCCTCTCTCGGCCGACGTAAGGAAATGCGGTCTTTTTATGTACAATCCTATTGGCTGGAAAATAACGACAAGCATTTTCCAACTCAACGATTGGTTCTTAGCTTTAGCGAGCTGAACGCCATTGGTTAAACCAGCGCACTCTGTGGGCTGAGAAGTTGACGATTGTGTTCTGCGCTTCCTCACTATGAGGACAGACTGAAGGGGCTTGGTCGAGCTCTATGGTTGGACCCAAGCTGAACTAGATCATGGCGAGACTGGTAAACGCAGACGGGTGTGGACCTGAACCTCAGTCCCCGGTCCCGCAGGAGAAGGGCCGGACCGACGCCAGGTGGGGTCCACAGCACGCAGGCGCTCGCGAACTTGCGGATTTATATTCGCCAGGTGAGCCGATCTCCCGCACACAACCATGTCGTACTGTTGTTTGCTCCCATGCATGGTTAAGAAGACACTGCCTACACGTATACACACGCCTATTACCGTTCTACTAAATGAACGATTGGTATATCTATTTGGTCTATTTCTGGGGTTGACACTGTATATCTCACCTGTTACTTATGGAATGTTTGCCATGGGTTGCTACGTGTCTGATGCTACACAACTTCAAAACAGGAATACTGGGATGATGAGGCCAGTTCAATTGTATTCCTGTAGGCATTTAAGTGCACCGCCTTGCTAATATTCACCAGAATCTGCATATTTACGTAAGTCACCAGGGGCGCATTTCTGTTGCGTTGCGTCGTCATCCTGACATCAGTGTGTGACTTGTGTGAGCTGTTCTAGACATGACTTAGACATCTAGATGTTGGAGCAGAATCTGCCGTCGAGGCCTATAACGCGCGGTTCAGCTGTTATTCACTTGATTACTCACTTGGATATATTTATTTGCATGTAATATTTTCTCCTATTTAACTTACTTAACAACTAAACTTTGTGGACTGAGCACACTGACCTTATGCAATACTCAGACATGTCTGGCCCAGGGTGTAGAA
>OMNS01029719.1:0-10740 GCA_900303225.1 Laemonema laureysi | reverse complement strand
CCCACCAACAACAACCACCACAACAACAACAACAACAACGACATCATCAACAGCACCAAACATCGCGAACTCCATCCTTCCTCTCTGACATTGACGCCTTCGTCAACCAATTCCTGGAGCTGGGCACCGGGGAGCCCACAGACCCCGTCCCTGTGGACGCCACCAACCAATCAGAGCGAGGGGAGGAGCGCTACGTGCCGCGGCGGGAATGGAAGATCCACCTGACGCCCGTGGCCGCAGAGCTGCAGCAGAGACAGGTTTGTCTCTTTAATTAGCAAATTAAGCTTCTAATTGTCTCTTGTGCGGATAAGAATGTTGTTGCCGTTAATAGTGTAGTTGTTTTATGTTGTAATAATATGGTCATGAATTGGATTTAAAAGCACTTTTCAAGGTACCCAAGGACACTGTACATAAGGATAAGAACTGGGGAGAGGGGCAACTCGTAGGGGAAGAAAGATATGGTTCATTTACCACTGAAATGTGAGGTTTCTTCATTTTTCATTCATTTAAAAAATATGAATTTTTAACTTTTGATTGCCTCTTCTGTCCCTTTTTGAAAATGGATCCATTGGAACAACCAGGAGCAGAGGCGGCGGTTACTCCAAGAGATGTGTGCAGAAGACAGCATGTGGTTCCCTGGGAAAAACACCTCGTTTGATGACATCCCCAACAAGGCCCTCGATCACCTCATAGTGGACGACCGGCACGGCATCATTTACTGCTACGTGCCCAAGGTAGGCGAGTTCTGCATAAACGCGTCTCCTGGCTTCACTACAACATCCGTTACCAATATAGTTTGGCAAAAGGACTTCAGCGTTTAGCATGAGCGCTCTCACGCCACAAATGTCACTTTCACTTTTGTGCACAACAAAACCAAACTGCGACCACTATTGTTTACATTCATGGCTAGAGCGCGTTCACATTAAATGCTCCAAGGCAGAATCGGCACAACAAAGTAATTTTGACAAACGATATTGGTAACAGATGTTTTAGTGAAGCCAGAAGAGACGACAAAAGGTTCAAATGGTTTGATCACCCAGAACGGTATGGTGGTCCTTTTACCTGACCGACCGGTATGGCCTCACCAAACACGATCGATTAATTATTGTCTGCTATCACCACCAAGCTAGCTGCATGTGGAAATATACAACGTTGCCGAAAGGAAAAGTCTGACGGTTCTCACTGCATGTTGTTTGTCCAATCAAATGGCCGATCATGTGGCAAACAATTTCAGTTCAATACAAAGTCAATGGGGCGGGTGACCTCAGGTAATCAATCGTGTCCAGTATAGACCATATTGTCTATACATTCAGCTTGATTGACTACCGTCCATGGTTGCCTCATGGATGATCTGGTTTGTTTCGTTTTACTTGGACCTGAAAAATATGAATGAACAAATGTCTATTAAACAGATGACATGACACGTTTACCTACAGTTTATAATTCGAACAACAAACAAGACTTTAAATTTTTTTCACAGTTAAGTTCGCTTTTAAATGAATGTGCCGGCTCCAAAAGAGGCCCGACCACTTCCGCATTTATGTTTTCAATGCAACATAAGTCGCCTAATAGCGTTCCAAAGAGGTCAGACATTCAGTAACCTAACTGCAGATGTTTCAGCCATAAAATTCTGAAATTGTTTAATCGGGAGCAGTTTCAAAAAGGATGACATCATATGCCAAACCCGAGCAAACTGCAGTGGCAGTGAGAAGTCCAAGCTCATGGGAAATTAGTTTAAAGTCGAGTTTGGTTACATTTTGCAAACATGACGGGTCGCAACATTCTGTGACCTAAATGTGCACAATGGGGTCTCATTATATTGCCCCCTCTACTAAGAACCCTCTTCACTGCTGCCGAGGAGGCAGGGATCTGACAGCACCTTCAGTGCCAAATTGTGGAGTTGTGGGAATCTGTCATGATTATTAACCCGAAAGACAAGTGCTTTGTCAGAGTCATGGATGGCATTTGCTAATCTGTGTTACAATAATACTTGAATCCTTGGCTGAGCTTTGCTTCTTGTAAGCCTTGTAGTGGGACAGAAGGCATGGGTATTTGACTGGTGGCAAATCACTGGATGGATTCACATTCATAACCCCTGTGTCAAATTTAGAGGGATAGGGAGTCTGCACGTATCAGTTAAATGTAATACTTTTAGGACCTTTTTATAAGACAAAGTCTTATAAAAGTAATCATTTGCGTCAAATAAGCATTGCGTGTTAATATAAATTGGAAGTACTAGATATTTGGTCCAGTGCAGAGGTCAGTTTTGTGTTTTCTGTGGATGTTCTTATGGGAATGAGGATCTTTCATATCAATTTGAAGAGTGCCTACTACTGCTGGAATAATGTTATTAGTGTCAAACAGCCTCAAACGTCTTTGAATTGTGAGTTGCTATGTAACAGAGTTATGAACTGTGATATTTTGGCTATGGTGCAGGAGATGGCCCTAACCTCCTTCATGCAGTCACAGTTAACTGCAGAGAGTGGACATGCAGTCACAGTTAACTGCAGAGAGTGGACAAAGCAACATGTTCACCTGATGACCAGGGTAATTCTGTGTCTTCCACTGAATTTATGTCCTCCCACAAGGGCTCATCATCTAGATCCTCCTTCTCACTCTCACGGTCGTCAGACTGCTGTTGTGGCATGTGAACGCATTTCATATTTGCAGCATTGTTTGTGATGATGTAACTTGTATACCATATTCATCTGTGATCTCCTCCAAAGGCAGAAGCAATTCGCTCCCCACTATGTTTGCCTGTAAAATGCCTACAGTCCAGCAAGTAGGATTTGAGTGCATAGTAATTCTTTGATTTGTAGCACACATGGGCAGTCACTCCAAGGAAGGAGCGTAGCCTGCAATCGAACCAGAGCTCAGTTGTTAATGACACAGACGACTGGCGTCCAGCTTCTCCTCACAGTTTCCTTGACCTTCTTTACTAACACTGGAGGTACACACGGAGGTAGACAACACCCAACTATCAAATCTTGGATAATGGCTTCACTGATGGCTTGTTGCCATGGCGAATGTAGGCTGTAGACCTGCACTTTTTGGGTAAAGGATGCTACAGTTGGCTGTGTGTCTGCGACTGTCTGTTGCCCAGCCTTGTACTCACAAGAACCTACAATTGAGGGAGGAGGAATCGGTAAGATATCAGTTCATATGAACATCAATCATGCAAAAAGAGCAATCTTACTTTTTTTGTAAGATGCACAGAAAGCAAAAGTATCAAAACTTCATGGTATGATATGGTCAAACAAGTTCATTTTCTTACCATAACACTGAAATAACATCATTAAGGTGATTCAACTTCCACGAAAACGGGCTAGATGTGTATTTTTCTTAAGTATCTAACAAACACCCAGTGTGGGAAAGGTTGTGATTGAGTCACTTAGGGGAAATCATAATAATGCAGTGGTTATCTGAAGAGTTTTGGTGCAGAGGCAGATTGCTAATGTTAGCTAACTAACTTTGCTAGCGTCACTTACCCTTGGTTAGCTTACCTTTTCTTTATGCTTCCTTTTTAAGTGCCGATAAAGGTTTGACGTAGACCTAGTCGTCGCAAGTGTTGCATAGCAGAATTTACGTACTGCAGTGTGTTTTCTGTTGGACGTTGTTTTGTAGATGAACTCTTTGTAGCTTCGGTAGCCAAATTTTATTACGGACGATTTGGCTGACATCTCCTCCCACAGCTTCTTCTCCAGTCTCCCGCATTCACTGTCTTGGAGTGTGTGTGAAGGGGGCAGGGAGTGGTGACAGCCATTAACAGTAACAACGATTTAAAATTTAAAATTTAAAAGTTTTAGAGTAATGTTGGAATACAAAACGAATTAATGATACTTCGATTATTCAAATATTTGGGGCCAGCCCTTTATTTTCTGTGTGCAATGGCAGCAAAAACATAGTCAACAGAATGTGTTTTTAGTTTATTGTTTTCTAACCGTTTAACTGATGGTCTTAATTGATCAAAATTATATTGTCGCTTAACGATTAAATGGTTGGCTTTTTTTGATGATCAATAAATGGCTTTGCCCACCCTATTTTTAAATGGGCTGATATCTCCAGCTCTTCACACAGCCTGCCCGTATCATTTCCCAAGAATAATGCTGCCCGGATACATGGACAATATAATACTTATTTAATTATATACGTTTTCGAATGCGTGTGTGGGGTAAAAAACGCTGGCGGTCGCTACTTTGTCACTGCAGTACGAACAAAAATCAATACGTACACAGCCCCACAGATCCTCCGTTGACTTAGTGACTTAGTTATGCACACAATGAAAGAACAACAATAAAAGTACATATTACATAGTACATTATTAAAAGAACCTACAAATACAAGTGCAGGAGAGGGACCCAAACCCCAGCGGGCCTATAAGACTCTCTCTCCTCTGGAAAAACTAGTTAAACAGGAACATGATGCACAAAGAAAAACAATCGAAAAGACCCATTTCCATAGTTGGGTGTGTGTGTGTGTGTGTGTGTTTGTGTGTGTAAGACAAACTTGCAGACTTCATGTTGAAACTTGAATATTGTTCTCTAATATTGTTCTCTTTTCCTATGTGCTACCCCTCACTGCCACCAGGTGGCGTGCACCAACTGGAAGCAGATCATGATCATCCTGAGCGAGAGCATGTTGCAGGACGGTGTGCCGTACACAAACCCACAGGCCATTCCCAGGAACATGGTCCACAACAGCAGCTCACACTTGACCTTCAACAAGTTCTGGCATCGCTACGGCAAGTTCTCCCATCACCTCATGAAGGTCAGTGAAATGCTGCAGAAGAGCTGAGCGTTGGCGTGGCCATTCGTTCCCTATGGGTGGAGCGTCAGAGCTCAACCTAGCGTCGGCGGTGCCATGCTTCCGAGCGCCACACTCGGCCGAGGCCAGTTCTAAGCTCGGAGAAGCGCTTCGTCCAAGTTCAAATATTTCTGACTTCTTGGCGCCAACCAGTCACATTCCAGTTCGATTTCATGGCTGCAAAAATACATAATTCAAAAAGTTTTATTTATTAAACGGTCTCAAATAAAATATAGTGCCACTCTACTGTGGCAAAAATAAGAACTATCTGAACTATATAACGAGATTTCCGGCGATTCAGCCCAACCTAAAAATATCTGTGCCCCTTTCTTGCAGGTGAAGCTGAAAAAGTACACAAAGTTCCTGTTTGTGAGGGACCCCTTTGTGCGCCTCATCTCTGCCTTCCGCAACAAGTTTTTGGAGACCAATGACAATTTCTACAAGCGCTTTGCCCAGCTCATGCTACAGCGCTACGGCAACCAGCCCACACCCCCCGCCTCGGCTTCGGAGGCTTTCGCGGCAGGCATCTACCCTACCTTTTCACAATTCGTCCAGTACCTCCTGGACCCGGAGACGGAGAAGGACGCGCCCTTCAACGAGCACTGGCGGCAGGCGTACCGCCTCTGCCACCCCTGCCAGATCCAGTACGACTTTGTGGGTCACCTGGAGACGCTGGAGGAGGACGCCGAGCACCTGTTGCGTCAGCTGAGGGTTGACAACATCGTGGAGTTCCCTGCCTCTCATGGGAACCTCTCAACCAGCCACTCGATGGCGGACTGGTTCAGCATGGTGCCCCTGGAGGCCCGCAGGCAACTCTATAAGCTGTATGAGCCGGACTTCAGGCTCTTTGGTTACGAACGACCAGACTCCATTCTAGAGGAGTGATGTACACTTTAGATAAAAAGGGATGAAAAGGCTATTATCCTCCTATGAAAGTGGAGGAGACAGGAGATGAAAGTACGCAGCTGTACTTGTGTAGCGTAGCGTAGCGTATTGTCTTGTACTTGTCTTTGAACTGTAAAGATCATGCCAAGTATTTGCACTCCCGTTTCAAGTGTCACCCCATGCCTATACCAAGCCATGCCTGTAAATTATTTGAGAAAATGTGTGATGCCACACAGGCTTTCCAACAAGCCCTTCCTGATTATACAAAGCCCCCTTTGTGTGACATCACAGAAATGTTGTAGCTGTCTGTGATGTCAAAATGTCCCCCAACCAAGTTGTGATTTCATAGGACCAATGTGGTTCTAATACTAATAGTGATGCAGTGCATACAGTTTGGATCGTGGCACATTTCGGCATTCCATTGAAAATGAAAGGACTTTTGAGAGGAAGTTGGTTGCACTCCTAACTTAATGTTTACATGAATCATGCATGAGAAATTTACATCCATCACTGTTGTATATGGTTTATTTATAATATTCCAGTAGTTTCTATATACCCCATGAACAGATAAGGGTTTATTCTTTGTTTGATTTTGTATTTCATCAACCCATGCTTGATCATCTCTGAAGGATTTTTCTTGATGCAAAGCCAGTATTGTGTTTATTTGCATGGATATTTTTTCTACGGTGCAAAATGACTTGTTTTATTTCACAGCATGCCACGACATCGCCTCAAGATATGAAAGGGTAGATACATAGTTCAATAAATAATAGTTTACAGTCAAAAAAAACACCAAGCACAACAAATGGAAGTTGAGGTTTGGAGTGACTGGTTTGTGTCCCAACATGCCTCCAAGAACATCTCTGCCTTCTTGTGATTCTTGTGCTTTTAGCATATCCAGCCCCTGCATCATTCGATGGGATAGAGTTATATATTTTTGGAACCAAGTGTATTTGTCACCCGACGACTTGACATGGGACGGATACTGCGGTGGTTATCACTGCGAGTTTTCAACAGGTTGCACATAACCTGTTGTGTGCCATGCTTTGCTGCATCAGGTAACCATGGCAACACGACAGTGTGGCCATCTCCGACTGTCACGGTCACATAATGGGTCCATTTCAGGAGTCATTTTGTGTGCTTTACGAAGGGTATATGTTGTGCTGTTGTTGAAAGCTCAACATATTGCCCTTGACATTGGAGCAGATGGAGTGAATATGGATTTTCTTGCTATGCTAGGACATTTTGGTTTGGAATTAGAAGAGTCAGAGCAGAAAGGACAGTGCCTTTGGTTACTATGGAGACAAAGTTTATATAGGCCTACTGCAAAAAAAACAAGCAAACATATTTTTCTAAGAGACCTTATTTTTTTCCTTTGAACTCCATACAGTGTTGGTGTTGCCTGTATGAGCTACCAATATGTATATTTGATAGATCGTCGTTCCCAAATTGATCCTCTGTGTGGTTTGTACTCTGTGTTGCCGTGATCTGTGCCACATTATTACAAGTCAACCCGTTAACAAGTGTTCACTGTTGTTGTCTTATTGCCATGTTATGTATTTATTTTAGTTTGGGACTTTTGAAGTGCTGGCCGATATGTCGGTACAAGAGCCATGTCCTGCACTCATGAGAATTCCAGCAGCCGAACCCCTGGACGAACCCAGGAATGACTGCTATTTGCATAACTCCACTGGACTTATCATTGTAGCAAATGTAACCTCGTCCATGTTTTATCGTTAACTTTAACATGCTTGGCCTCCATGTTTTGAAAACGCATTGCGACGATCGCAAGTAAGCCTACGGAATGTTTTGCTTTGAAATAGGCATGTTTGAGAGAGAGAAGAATGCCCTAAATGTTCGAACAATCGGTTAAAGGTCTGTTCCTGGTGTGGTTGAAATCCTTAAAAATTATCTCTGTTCAATAAACATACTTGTGAAGTATTTTTTAACCCAAAGAAATCCCTACGGGACATAAAAGGGCTTATATGTAACTCCACATTTTTGCCCATTTAGTAGGCTAAGCTACTAAATCATTTTGCCAAACGTAAAGACTTCTGCATCCATTCTCAAAACAGTCTGGAGTGAATTGTTCACTACATACACAGTATATATCAGGAACATACATTCAATCTTTGAAAACAATGTACTTGGGTCATGGTTGCCATCAACAGCTGTGATGGCAGTGAAGAGACCAGCCTTCACCAAAACTTTGACAGATGTGGATTTAAACGTTTATTTCACCTTGGATACATAACCCGCCGTCCGAGAGAAGGACATACATGTAGATCATCAACATCTTCAAAAGCCCATTGCAACCCCAGGAAGTAAGTAAAATCACGTTTACTTATTGTTTCTGTGACCCAGAAACTTAGTATAATAGTACGAGTGTTGGGTGCCAAATGAGGCTAGGTTCTAAGACTGAAGAGGTATGCTATTTTTATAATGCTATTTTTCTGAGCTTAGGGGGTATATGACCAGGGTGGTCATATGGCGAAAACAATAACAGGCTGTTCACATACCACTCGGTGAGATTTTAGGCAGGAAAGCATTCTTAGGGAGGAGCCATACTTTGCTAGGATCTAATCTGAAGCAATCGCAGCTCACAGAGAGGGCATGAAGCTCGCCAACTCTCTAGCTTAATCTTAGGTAACCACCATCAGAAAAGCCACCTTCAAAGACAGGTGCTTCAAGGAGGCGGAACCCAAAGGTTCAAATGGAGGCCTTAATAACGGTGGTCATACGCTACAGTCATTGAGGGAGCCCTCACATTCTGCAGAGTGTTAACCACATCCCCTTGCAGACCACTGGCACCGCTCAGAGTCCAAGCCCAAAGGTTGAGGTGCTGCGGATCTGGGTGCCAGTGAGACCCCTATGCCTGAGATAGCAAGTCAGGCCTCATGGGCAGTTGCTAGGGGTTACTGATAGAAGGGGCAGAAGGAGGCTGAACCAAGGATGCCTGGGCCAATTTAGGGCGATCAGAACCAGCTGGTGTTCCGCTAGCCTGGTCCTGTCCAGCACAGCTGAGATCAGGGGTAAGGGTGGGAAGTTATACAGCCTCCCCCTTGGCCAATTGTGGGCTAAGGCATCCAAGCCTAGAGGTAGGGGTGCACGATATTGACAAAATATGATATATGATACTGGGAGTAAGTGTGAAGGAAAGTGAAGGACAATATGTGCTCATTTCAAGATAAGGGTATCGCCCAATGGTGTATTGAAATAAAGGCACAAAGCCATACTATCAAAGAGGTTGTTTTAAAAAAATATAATTTTATACAAGATATATAGGAGATCAGACTATATAGAAACTGCTGAAGCGCTTGGGGGAGACGATTCCCCTGGTGCTGCTGGATGGTGGCTGGTCCCGAGATGGCACGTGTGGTTGGAGAGCTTGAAGCCTCCACTGAGAAGAGAAAGGAGACTGACACCCGACACCAAGAGCAGACCAAACATGCACAGATGGCATTTGCACAAGATGTTAAAGCACTAACTGGTGCTATAGAAGACATGGGCAATCCATTCTGTGAAAAGAGCAGTGTAGATCCTCTCATACTAGATACCAGAGACCTTGCAGATGCAGCAGTCATCGACATTGTGAACCAGATTGAGAAACTTCGACAGGACCAGTATGACGCCTATGTCAGCGAGCGCCTGGTCAACAAGATAAAGCTCATCAAAGATTCCATCAAGAGGAACAACCTCCCTCTATTTAGCCGGCCTCCAGTCCGAGAGAAGTCCAGGTCCCAACAACAGCTCTCATCCCTGAATAATGACTGTTCCCTGTTCTCTGGGCTGTACATTGTACGTTGTAAGTCGCTTTGGATAAAAGCGTCTGCCAAATGACTGTAATGTAATGTAATGTAATGTACATTGCATCACAGATACGTGATGGAAATCTGGAGGAGTTCTTTGAGCATGAAAACCAGGCATGTCCACCAGCATTGTTGCAAATGGGTAAGCTGAGAACTGGTACCAAGTCAGACTTGATGGGCTGTTTGGAGGACCTGGTTCCTACACAAGAAAATGCATCTAACCCCACAGTACAGGTCATCATCCTTGATGGGGCTGCTCTCATGAACATGCTACGACCTGGTGCTCCTCAGCTTTAGCATGTCAGCAGAGTGGATGTCGTGTGGGATGAACATGTTCCTGAAAGTCTGAAGGCCGAATCACACAGCAAGAGAGGGAAGGGAGTTTGTAGATGTGTTGAGCCATTCAGTGCTCCTTCCTGGCAACTAGTTCTGACAGGCCTTGACACTGACAAACAAATAATCAGCACCCATCGTACTGAAGTCCTCTGTACTCAGCCCAGAGATATATCAGGTCTTGCACCATGCACACATGAGGAGGATAATACCTGCATCCTACTGCAACTAGGAGATGCTGTGAAGGAAGGATATACCAAGGTGTCAATACACACAGTTGACACGGATGTGCTAGTACTGGCAGTGACAGCATCCGAACGCCTCAACATCACTGAGCTGTGGGTTGCCTTTGGTGCTGGGAAGAGTTTTTGGCATTTAGCAGCTCATGAGATGGCAAGGGCACTAGGTCTAAATCGATGCCTTACCATTGTTCCATGCCAGGCAAGAATTATGTGATGGCCCTATAGCCAAAAATCTTCATTAGGGCATGCTAAGCATAGGGCTAATAGTGTGCCAAAGAAAAACACCTGACATAATCTACACACATAAAACTAACATTGCACTCTTTATTTACTCTTTGTTGATTGTCATGGATATGAAGAACAGACCCACTGTTGTGACAAAATGCACACTTGGTCTTTCTCGGTTATTCTTTCACTCTTGTATTGGTTATTTCCTTTGTTCTTGTCTCCTGTTTCAATTACTATGTAGTAAACCTATTACCTAAAACCTATGGTGTGATGAACATATTACAATTTGTGTGTGCATAGCAAACATGCAGAAACACAAACACACTGCTACTGTTGTATATTGAGGTGTGGTAACAAACATGCACAAACACAAACACACTGTGCTACTGTTGTATATTGAGGTGTGGTAACAAACATGCACAAACACAAACACACCGCTA
>OMNS01029717.1:0-11867 GCA_900303225.1 Laemonema laureysi | reverse complement strand
CCCTATCGCATTTTTTTTAATTTTTTTTTTTAGATTATTTCCTTTTACATGCTTGTGTATTGTCATATAACTTGCAAGACTGATGCAAATTGGAAGAGCTCCTTTGACACTGGGCCTGCACACTTTTTTTGGGACATCAACTTCAAATAACTTTGCTCTCTCCCAGTTTGTGCATATGGAATATATTTCATGTATTATGTCTACTTTGTCGATTAGAACAAAAGGTTGCTTAACATTTAATGAGTGGAATGAACCAGTGGATGAGGCAACTGTCCACTTGAGTGACCTTTCACGTGGCTGGGTTGCGGTCTGAAAGAGCTGTGTGTGACTTGGGGTTTACGGTACTAAAGCAAGAATGGTGTTGTTCACATCTGCATATATGTCCATGGTTTTCATGACAATCCAAGAAGACAGGGAAATAGACGCTTCGAAAGGTCGATTCTTGGCATACCGCACTTTGGCACATTTTGTAAGAAATGTTAAGCATTCTTATGCAGTGTCTTTTTAAAAAAAGATACATTATTGCATGTTGGATGCCTTAATGTAAAATGAATTAAATAGATTTTTGATTTTTCAAGTCTTTTAAAACATACATGTGACCATAATGTGTAGGAAGCAGAGTTGTGTTCCAAAATGAGTGTGTATGTATGCATGTGTGCGTGTGTATATATATATAGATGGATATACATACATACATACATACATACATACATACATACATACACACACGTGTGTGTGTGTGTGTGTGTGTGTGTGTGTGTGTGTGTGTGTGTATGTATATATACATGTGTGTGTGTGTGTGTACACACACATACATGCATACATATAAAATCTCTGTTACAACCACTTTTTCATGTAACTATCCCACTGATGTCATTCTGCTATCTGTTGCTTTATTAGTGTAGGTTTCGGTTTTTACTTTTGTTTATATGGTGGGTGTGTCATTTTGGAATAAAACTCATTCAATAGGTGTGGGGGAAATGGTTTTGAGTAGTGGTGTGCCAGCAACGAGATGGCCTTAAAGAGGAAAAACAGCACTTGGCACATCAAAAGCCAAGTGCTCCTCGTTTAATGTGCAAATATTCTGTTTTTACCCACGCTGGAAAGCTGAGTCCTTTTCACATCCTGAGGATATTCAGTAAATGTGATGTTTTCTTTTATAATGTACGTTTGTGCGAAACAACAAATGAACTAATTACTAAATATATTAATTTAATATCGGAGTTGAGACACAAAAGATGCTAAAGAGTCAGTGGCGTATATGTCTCTGGTCAAAGTAAATTGCTACAGGTTTTACCAAACGGGGCTAATAATGGGCTGTTTTTATTTTTTGTCATTTTTTAATTATTTTGCTCTGTTTCGATGATAAATGCTATTTCTAGCAATGCACTTGCTGGGAGACAGATCTAACTTGGGGAAGGGAGAGATTGGTGTTCTGTAGCCTTAAGAGAGTAGGGCTAATGTTTGGGAAACAAATTGGAAACCTTTAAAACTTGTTGACTGAGAGCTAATAAGATGGTGCTGTTGTAAAGGAGATAAAATACATTTCCTTTCATTTAAGTTGTATATTAATAATATTGTTACTATTGATAGTTTTAACAAAATGCAAAACTAAAAAATCTTTTGTAAAGAAATATATTAAAAGAACTGCTATTCCAAAGTTATCCTCCCTTTTGCTTTCTGTCATTCAAAAGAAAACAAACAAACCAAAAAGCAATCTTGAGGTCGACAGAGAGCAGGAGAGGAGGTCGTAAAATGCAAACTGTAAAGGACATCCCATGGCTTGGCGTCATTTTTTTTTTGCACAAGTTACTGGTATTTCAACAGAGCAGCATCCATCCACAAACATGAGTGTCCAGAATTAAGATTAAGGATGGGTTTGAAATCCCATCTTTCCTGCGCCAATGTTTATTCTTGGTTGGAAACTGTATCTTGTGTCTAGAATATGGCCCGGAGTGGCAGAGCCTTGAAACTGGGATTACACACACACACGGTGTTGCACTGTCCAAACTAGATAGGTTTTATGGAGATCTGCTTTTTATTCTTATGTTTCATTGTCACTTTGATTATCACTATTGTTATAACCGTACTACTACTTATCCTATTATCATTACTACTCATCACTGTTTTGATTATTGATCCATAACGGTGTGTTGATGTCACCACTTTGCTCAAGAGAAAATGGTATGAACAATGATGGTGGCAACATTATGAATTGTTAGAATTTCGATTATTAAGCTTGATTAATTTTGTCTTTTTCCAATACACATGTACCGGCTTTTTGTGTTTGGTCTCCATTCTGCTTTCTTTGTTATACAGAAAAAGAAATAAAATCAATTGACAACGACGATAGCCTCTTTAATTGCTAACGTGTTGCATTGTAGTTTATTTGGTTTATAATTTGTGTCAGCAGTTAAAATACTATTTGCTGTTTATTAAATGAGTACATTGGAATATTCTGTAATGAGTTTTCGTGTGTGGAGGGGATGTAAAATTACTAATACAGTATATTGGGAATTTGGACATTAAAATAAGGGAGGTTGACTATGGCAGAAATGAGAGCATGTGGGAATGAGAAACTTGATCGCCTTTCCGCTTAGTGATTGAAAGGAGTTTAATCGAATTAAAGGACACAGTGAGAGCAGAAACCGGGTACGTTCTGAAAATATATCCAACGGTAGTCGGCGAGACACAAAAATGGGTTGTCTACTATTTTACAACGACGAATAGGATTGCGAGTTTACGCCTGCAGTGAGACATGATCCCGCCCCTGACTTCCATTTCTAAATGTGCGGACGCTCTTCACGCGTACAGTCCTCTCTTTTATACGCGTTAAAGTAAATAAACTAGGTTATTGGCTGTAAAACAGTGTCGTTTATTTGAGGTAGATACTGACACGACGTTGGTTATTTACTGTGGATTTCGGTTTGGACTGTGACTGGACTGTGAAGCTGGCATTTTATTTCCCCTTTTAACTTTCTGAGCGGCGTTTTCCGCCGTTTTTTCTTCTTCTTTCGCCCCACTCACTCTCCTCCTTGTGTGAGTAGGGGCCTGCGAGGTTGGTTTAGCCACGAGGTGAGTCTGTACAGCTGGAATAGGGCGATGGCAGAGTTCGGTAACGGACTGACGGAGGAATCCCTATTAGATTCAGACCCCGGTCACCCAGAACTGGAAGATCCGGGTGTCGGTGACGAGGAACCGGGATTAGACGAGGGAGAGGCCGCAATTGAAGACCCGGTAAGTGATTGGCATTGTTTTAACACTTGAGACTCCCGCCAGCATTGGTAGTTGATTAATTGTATTTCACATGTTACGATCTAGTAGCGTTTACCGGTTTCCATTTTGATAATTTAACGTTTCACAACGTGTCACATGCGTTGTGCCTTAGTGGTGTCGCCAGGTCAATATTAACCGCCATCGTGGTTCACGCAGTGCAGTAGAAATGGGTGGTGACATGCGTGGTGTAGCCATCTTGGCGCAACAACAGTGCCATGAATTCGCTCTAGTAAGGAGAAAATCCTCAAAGCAAATATGCGAGACGGATATGTAGGAGACTGTCAGGGGTAAGGGTAGGAAGGCCGCCGCCATTAGCCGCTCCAGTGCAAGTAAAGGCTACCTACTTACGGTAACATGCCTTCCATTTTTACGATACTCATAATGTACTACGGATAGCTTCTCGGAGCTGGAATGCATGTGCACATGGAAGCGACCGAGCACAGGCTTTCTTTAGCTCTCATATCAGCAATGACTGTCGTCGCTGTCCCCAGTCTTTCTGGTCGATGTGAATGGCACTTAGTACAAAGAGTATGCGGCAGTTCCCCCCTTTACAACCATTGATTTCGATTGGGGGAAGGTAAGCCAGAGCATTCTCAATGCTGTTTCGAGTTGGCAGACTCGGGACAAAGCTAGGGCGGATATGGCGGACACGTACCTGGCCGACCATCTTTAGCTTGAGTTTTTGGGCGCTGTGCCACATTTCAACGGTTGTGGGAGCATCAAGTCAACAATATTATCACAGTGTATCTGCTTTTTGTGTAGTAGACATCGGAAAATATCGGTGAGTTAGTTAGGTCTTGTTGTCACTTTGTGAAGGCTTCTGTATTTGTATGCTTGAATGTTTATGATATAGGCTTTTTAATGCATAGTACAAACATGGCTTTGAAATCGTCTACAATTAGTGGATCATATGTAGAAGGACGCAGTATTTTTAGGGCTGGGTTTCCATCCTTAGTGCAATGATGGACCACGGAGAGGGAGGGGAGTGAATATGCGACAGAATATGAGCCTTGATGGGCAAGCATGTCTTTAACCGGAGGACTATATGCATTAACAACCTGTTCTTTAAATTCAACAGGAAAGTACTTTGAGATGGTGGCTAAATGTCAATTTGTAGGTCACATCGAGATGATTAAATACAGCTGATGATTGTGCCAAATGTGTGTTGCCATACTGAGTCGGTTGCTGCCTTGAGCAAGGCCAAACTGGAACCTAGCAAGTTTGTGCATGCAAGCCATTTTCGGTGCTAGCGTACTGCACCCTGTTGTGTGCTGGGATGACTTCTGAAAGCAAATTGTCAGCACTGATGGAGGCCCGGTCAGAGCCAGAGTGGCTCCCAGCGTGCTGCAGTGCACCACAGAGCCAGCCCATCCAGCCCATTTCTTGTTTTTATTTCATAAATCAGTCAGTATTTGTTATGAGAACCACTGGCACTTTTCATCAGCGATTATCACCTTTGCTTTAATGGTTTCCTCTGGTGCTTTCACTCATATTGCTGTGATGTGTGGACAAATGTTTTTTTAATTATTATTTTTAACTTGGAATAATCTATTTCTAGTCTTAACATGGCATTAGTAAAGGTCAGATTGGGTTGGTTGGTGCCATGGGCTTCTATTATTGGAAAAAAAACACATATACAGTTTTTCTAATTAAGCAGAGTAGGTCAGAAAATGTATTATCAAAATGTCTGTCTGCCAAACAGTTGTTTTGTATCTGAAGACCAAGTGTCCTTGGGCACCAGGCTCAGCAGAACGTATACACTATAGATGGCACATATGCATATCATGGTTCAATTGTGTAGATCATTCCTACATCCAATCTACCAAAGAAAATAAGTAATATTAATAATGCTGATCTCCAAGCTCTGTAGCGTTTTGCAGTACGTAGGCAAACAATGTCCAGTTCTCCAGAGTCAACTTGGTGCAGGCCTGCTTCATTAAGGCCCCCGACCAAGTCATTCAACCACAGGCCACAGTCACATTTTCCTTTTGTCTTTCACATAAAATGAACACGGCAAATGGTGCCAATGAACCATGACTTTATGTCCAAACAGGGTTCAGTGTTGACGATGGGTAAGGCTAAGAACCACTTAAAGGTCTCTCCTGCCTCTGCCTGGGTCAGCCAGTTTACTCCATATATCCTTCATCATAATATGACTAATAACTGAATTGGACTTTTTTTCTTTCTTGGTTCTGCAGGAGCTGGAGGCAATCAAAGCCCGGGTCCGAGAAATGGAGGAAGAAGCAGAGAAGCTGAAGGAGCTTCAGAACGAGGTGGAGAAACAGATGAACCTCAGCCCCCCACCCGGTAAAACACACGAGCCACTGTAGAACATGTTGTCAGTGTTTTCTCCTTTGTGTTAGATTGACAACCTAAAAAAAGCCCCCACACTCCCTACTTTTTGCTGCCATTGAGAAGTGTTTAATTTCACCCACCTATCAGGCAAGATGGATTCTCTGAACCAATCACAGAAGAGATGCCCTGATAGGTCAGAAATGAGCCAGGAGTAGTCTAAAATCAAAATTGCATACAGAGGCAGGCAGTTCATTAGAAACAGAAACAGAAATAGCTGAGGGATGGCAAGGCCAGTTCTAACAAATTATACTAAAATAATGACACATCTTACCTACAGCACCTTTTTAATTGCCAATGTGGTCATGTTGGTGTGTGTGTGTGTGTTTTGATTCTTTATACTGTAGCCGGTCCCGTCATCATGTCCATTGAGGAAAAGATGGAAGCAGATGGCAGATCGATTTACGTTGGAAACGTAAGCCAGCTTTTGTTAACTCATTAAAAATTACTTTATCTGTATATCAATAGAACGTTGTGGCTTGTGTAAAGCACTGAAGCACACATTGCACATTACTTATGACAATTACTCATTTGAAATTGAGAATAAAAGGTATTTTCTTTATTATTTCTCGTAGTATAAATTTAGGGCATGTGATTATAGTATGTTCAACTCCTTGACCATGCTATAGTGACACCTACTATATGAAATGACTAAATGGCATTGTACATGGGTTTGGTAGTTTACACGTATCATGCATCATTAAAGGTGAGACCGGCGGTGAACTGAGTCTGTATGCTGTGCTGCTATTTGACTCCTCTTTCTGGGTCGATACTTTCAGGTGGACTACGGTGCCACGGCTGAGGAGCTGGAGGCTCACTTCCACGGTTGTGGTTCAGTCAACAGAGTCACCATCCTGTGTGACAAATTCACAGGGCATCCTAAAGGGTACCCATATTTTTTCACTGGCTAGATTATTGTATTTTTCCAGTGGTAATATCTGACGTTTATCCTGATAGTGAATGTATTTTCTCCACTATTCTAGTTCTATCCCTCAAGAAGTATTTGAATAGCAAAGTCATTTAGTAATTGATATTGGGTTTGAGGGTTAAATATGTTAACTAATCAATCTGCGAGTCAGTCATGATTGAGTGTTCTTTCTTCCCCAGGTTTGCCTATATTGAGTTTGCAGACAAGGAGTCTGTTAGGACAGCCATGGCCTTGGACGAGTCCCTGTTCAGAGGAAGGCAGATAAAGGTGCGAGAACCATAGCGACTGAATATGCACTCGTTATGTTATCATTTAGATGTGTAATGTTGCCAAGGAGCCCTAGTGCTGCTCACATAGATTCACTTCCCCTGAATCATAGGTATAAAACTATACTTCACAAAAATGTGTTTTGCTGCAAAAGACCATGTCATTGAGAGTTCTACAAACTTTATGTATCACACATGGACAGAAGTCACTCAGAATATCTGAAAGATTGCTATTCCCACCCCATGATTCCAAATGTTGTGAATGGTATTGCGTGTTTTTTTTCATTGGAATGGATGGGGGACTGGCCTGCATACATACATTTCAAATAGTAACTGCATTCAGTTTTCTCTGCTTTAAGGACATTCATTTTTCATTCAGTGAAATCGCTAATATGTATTTACTTTGGAGTAGCAGGAATGGTGTATTTTATCCTCAATTCACTGATGGAGCTTGTCTATCTCGCATGCTTCCATTGATTTTCGCTAACTTGGTTGGATCGAGCACTGGGCTGATTTGAGAAAAAAATGGTACAGTGCTTCTATTTTGACTATGGGTGGAAAATAACAGACTTGGAGAATTCCTTTAATGGATGTCGGGTAATTTTTACCTTTTTAAAATTGAAAAGAAGTTAACTTATTTTATGAAGTCAGTTTTTAAATCCAGAAAAGCCTGTATGAGCCGGTACATGCCCAGCATTATAAAAGTGAACAATGATTATTACTAAGCCTTTTATTAAAAACAACTAATGATATCACTACGAAAGCACTTGCGATTAGCATATAGCAGGCCAACAGATGGCAAATATTAACAGCTCTGTCAGTCTTGAAGTTTCTCAAAGTGGTACTCTGTAGGGAGTGTGGGGAATTACAACACGGGAAACCGAATGTCAGTTGAGTTGCTAAAAGACTAGCATTCTGCTAATAACAGAATGCGTTAAGTTCATCATCGCCAACAACCGCTCTGGTTTAAAGGTAATGGCAATATTAAAGGTGCTGTAGGTAAGGTTTAAGAGCGATCATTTGAGTGTCACTTGTCAGAAATGACATTGCCATCAGCTATTAGTGAGTGAAATACACTGAGAAAATCACAGGTGGACAATCACACTGGACAATCATAGGTGCGTGAATGTAACCCTAAATGGCAGATTAGTGTAGGGATGGAGGGAACAATTGTTTTGGTTTAGTTTATAAATCTTGCTCTCTTCCGCTCTTTTCTGCTGTCTTTACAACTCTCCAATCTTACCTACAGCACTTTTATTCATTTTATTTTATTTTTTAAAGGCAAAATACCGTGAATGACTGTGTCTACATCCAGAGGTTTCTGTATGTTATGTCTGAATCTTGTACATCCGTGGTCCGAATACAAAACTAATGAAGTATACTTAATTATTAGTTATCTCTATATATAACTTTGTTATTTGAATATTTGAGGCCAGCCCTTTATTTTACATATGCAACTGCAGCATAAACAACACAAGGTTTTTGTGATTTTATTTTATTCTTTCACATTTTTACAAATGCGTAGTTGTGTTGCCACTGCCTTCTCACAACATCAAAGAAACATGCTTGTACAGGAGGTGTATTCTGAAGTTAACCAGCTCTCTTGGCTTCCCTAAAACATCTGTTACCAATATTTGCTAAAATAACCTTTTTGGCGTGCGCATGCTTGCCAGGAATGTATACAACATAATAGTAACATAGCACTTTGGTCTTGTAATAAGAGTACTTGTATGGCAGTTCACTGTTATGTTGTCACAAACGCCGTATTGACCGACATACATTGATCCCTCATTTCTAGTGAAGCCAGGAGAGAGGTTATGATGGTTTGATCACAGACCGGTATTGTCCCTTAAAGAAAATGCACGGCCTCTCATTGGCTTCAGGTGGGTGCCAAGAGAACCAACAGACCAGGCATCAGTACGACAGACCGCGGGTTCCCCCGTGCACGCTTCCGCTCACGGGGAGGGAGCTTCTCTTCGTCACGTGCGCGTTACTACAGCGGCTACACGCCACCCCGGGGCAGAGGACGGGCCTTCAGGTGAGCTTTCACACCCCCACACACACCTGGTCACCCCATGCAATCAACACACACTCATCCAGTTAAGGCACAACGCTGGGTGTAGAGGCTTGTCCTCCAGAGTAGGTCCCGGTATGGAAGAGGTGAGCCTGCATCACTAGATTGTCTGGTCCTACAGCAGCTCAGTGTGAGAGTTCTGGCTCGCGAGCAACATCTGATGAGCTTGACCTCAGTTACTCATTTAGAATGGCTCAGGAGTGTCAACAGGACAACGTCTTCTTTCTAAACTTAGGCTTTTTTAAAGGACAAGCAAGCATAATTCTGCTGTCCGTATTGCAGAGGAAATGGCCCAAGGCCATGTTTTATTTTCTGAAGTGACAAATCAAGACAAATCAAATGGCCATTGTTGTCCAAAAGCACAGTAAAGCTGTCACAGAATCACTAAGTTGCTTTGATCAGTAGAATGCATCCCTGTAACGAATTTTGCCATCAAATGATTTGCCAGATACATCGGTTATGAAACCCATGTGCATGCACAGTATCTTCCTTGCATGTACATTTGCCACGCTGTTACTGATTGCCAACTTAAATGGAAGGTTGTATTCAGAGCAGCAAGGAGGTCCTCTTACTTGTTTTAATGTCACATCTAGTCATGTCATTGGGGGGTCATATCAGGCATTGAGAATAAGATGGAGTTCTGTTGACGTCCTCTTTTCGTTACTGGAGTGGTTGGACAATAGAGCAGGAACAACATGGCTCAGCCTTTTATGCATTCCTGGGGCATCAGCTGCGCACTGGCCCTCCTGTAACCCCTTCTATTTTTTAGGGAGTACCTGGAAAAGTAAGGTCTTGTATGGAATGCTAAGGGTGGTTGTTCTGCTAATTAATGTTGCTGAGACGGACGTGGCAACCTTTCAGACCACTTCAGCACCAGTTTGGGGATGTGACTTGGTAGAGTAACAGTAGTAGGGCCCCATCAATATATCAGTAGGCTGATATTTGACATGCAATTGTATCAGCATCGGTGGAAATCCGAGAAAGTACCGATGTCTCTTTTTAAATGCCACATAATGCCACTGTGAACACTTCTTCTGAGTTGTGGTAATTATGGGAACACTATTGCCATCATTTTCATATGCTCAGATCGCCTATTAAACCCAACTAAAAGTTAGTTTAAAAGTTGACACATGCACGAGTACTTTGGTAATTTCAAACGATCCCGGTGATCCGCGATGGCATCAGAATGTGCCGCTCCAGTGTGTTCATGGTCCATACGGAGTTCAGGGGCTGTCGCCAATCCAGCTGCTACAGGCCACATGTCCTGCCAAACCACACGTACCAAGAGCAGGCAGCACAGAAGTGATATTGTAGATATAAATATAGATATATCAGTTATCTGATTTTATATGTGACATTGTTCCTATTGGTCAGGCCCCAAAGAGTAGTTTATAGGCTGGCTGGAATGTGTGACTGGGAGTTGTGCACTGGGAGTGATTTTCTTCTCTACCTGGGTTCTAGTAGCACACAGCCCAATACTGATTTGGGCAGAATAAAATGAATGTTTGAAATGGACACACAGCCTACTGACCAACATGCCCTGAGCTCTGCAAGCTCACAGCCTCTGCTCCAGAGCAGCCCCCTCTGAGGCCTCATCCCTCTCTACAGGCACCAGGGACTAATACTAGGAGGGCCCACAGCTAGAGCAGAACACAAACTGCCATGTATTTTATATCATTGGAAATTCATCAGGGTTTTTTTAATCAGTAAAAAGAAAAATGTAAAAAAGATTGAATTGTTCTCGAGTGTATCCATATGACACTAACAGAACTTGTACATTCATAGCCAACCAAGTGATGGTTGCATGTGTTGATTGGGCTGCACCATGGCCTGAAGGTCTCTCTGTGTGCTCACTTCAGCCACTCCTACACATACCAAGAACCCCAGCCCTGCTGGTTTGAACTCTCAGCTCTCGTATAGAGCGGCTAGGGGTTGGCTGTGACTTCAGCTAGTGCTCCATACAGAGGTAATGACTGGAGGACTGCTGCTACCGTGTTGCCACCTAAGGAGCGGCCTTGCACATGTAGCTTTCTGCATCAATAATAAAAAGCTTTTGATCAATATTACACCACTTGGGTCGACTGGCAGGTAGCAGACCCGTGCAAGTACACCTTCTGCATTAATAGTTTTTTTGCCCTTTTAAAGACATGAGAAAAGCAGGCATTAAGGAAATGACCATGAGATTGTAAGTTGATAAGACTATCGTACGTAAATATAGAAATCGCTCCTCAAAGATCACACACACCTCTGCAGCCTGACCACAGCGTCTAGCCTCCCCTTCTACTGGTTTCACCCCATTTGTCTTTGTGTGTGTTCCACGTGAGGAAGGGTTGTCCCCCCCAAGTTTTTGGCTGTGTGTGTGTATATGTGTTTTATATTTACGTGTATGTGGTGTGATATGGGGCTGTGGTGCTGTTTGTCCTCAGGCTCTTCCCCTACAGTGACCCCCAGCGGCGGCTCTCCCAGAGAGAGAGAGAGAGAAAGAGGGAGAGGGAGTGCCCCCTCACACACTAATCAGTATTCCAATTTCCTGGAAATTACCGGCACATTCCCCTCTGCATTTTTTTGCAGTGCTGCGCATAGCTACTCAGCACTGCAGGCCATTCTTTCACCTGCAGCTGACTTGTTGTAATGCAACATAGTGTAAATAAGCCACAATACTGTTGTCCTCAACCATATTGAAATGCATATTGTTTGGGTGTTTTGACCCCCTCCTCTGCACATAGAACTGTAGTCCACTTGTTAAGGATCTCTCCAGAGCCCTCTCTACCCACACTACACATTATCCTCAAACTTTATTGCACCACAACTAGCAAATTGGTGTCAAGTCTTCTTTAAGCCAATCAGAAAACAACTCACCCTCTTTTTCTCTCTTTTCCAGGGGCCGAGGGCGAACAACATCGTGGTATTCCCCTTACTAATACCCCCAACACTCCTTTTACTGTCACCCCAGCCCCCAATTGCTCCCATT
>OMNS01029714.1:20591-33091 GCA_900303225.1 Laemonema laureysi | reverse complement strand
TTTGAGTGTCTTGAAAAGTGCTTCATAAATTCAATGAATTATTATGATTAATAATGGTAAAAATAACAATGGTTTATCTTTCAGGAGCAATACACAGCCATCAAGAAACAATACAACAATCTTTTGGTGAGTTTACCCCATATAATCACTTCTTAACAAATACATTTATTAAATTGTTTTTTTGTTGTTGCTGGAAGCCCTGCATACTCATGCCTGTTACATTTTCTTCACAGGACAACTCAAAATGGCGTCGCCACTACCTGACCAGCCTGCGCGATTACATGCAAGGTTGCACCAAAGAGTTGGCCTTCCTGGAAGAGGAGCAGGCCAAGATCAAGAAGCAAGACTGGAGCGACCGCATGGTGGACCCACCTGATGTCCGCAGGCAGTACGAGGTCAGACCCAAATGGTTGATTTGTGTTGGGTGTCTATTTAACAAGCTGCAATTCAACTCTGAAAACAACTGAGGGTTGTAAAAGTTAAGACTGGTTGTTAATAGGTGTGTAGGTGTGTTGTGTAAATGTTAATGCAAGTTGTGAGTAGACACAGCCACTAGGTGTTGCACTTAGAATCACCATGTTTGTAGTTAGAAGATTGTACTCTTGCATCGAGAAGGAACCCCATTGGCATTTCTTTTTGGTTCCTTAAGTACTTGTCATCTCAGAAAATCTGCACTAGGGAATGTCAGTCAAAATGGGCCAGTGCAAAATTGGATAATTAGGCTTGTCAATCAAAGGATTGGCACAAATCCCTGAGCCGATATCCCTAAATATTGTAGGTGTGATGCCTAGTAGGACGGTAGAAGGTAGTCTTCCTTTTAAACTTGCTTCATGCTTGTGTCATTCGGTGATCCTTTGAATTCATAAGACGCAGACATCAGTTTTGTGTAAAATCCCTTACAATCATTGTGATAATTTTACTTACAACATCCATACCATGATTTTTCCTGTTCTTGGTAATTGTTATTTGTATTCATCTTAATCCAGATCCATGAAGTGTTTAACATGTCATCATGTCGGTTGAGTCAAACTAATGCAGCTTTGATTGGACCTCCATCAGATTTTCAAGAGCAACAGCCTGTTGTCCCATGAGTCGGAGGTGAACAAACTGCAGGATGACGGAGACCGCCTGGTGGAGCTCAAACACCCTGCAAGCACCACTATCGAGGTATACATCACTCACCCTCTTTGCTAGCATAGCTATCTGTCTGTCACAGCTATTTCAAGCTAAATGCATAGCCTCAAATCTGCCAATAATCTTGCCCTTAATCTTAATCAAATAAACATTAACTGTATTATTATGCAGAAAATATTGACTTGCTTTAAAAAACAAAATAAATACACTTTTTTGATGTTTTACTATTGAGCGATAAAGTTACGTTATAATTGTTCAGACATGAGCCTTGTATGCAGATGTTTGCTGAAGTCTGTTTGAGCTGACATTGATATTTTGTTTGTGTTTGATTGTAATATTTTAGACACAGAAAGATGCAGTGAGGAACGAATGGCAAAAATTCCTCAATCTCTGCATCTGTCAAGAGGCACATCTGGACAATGTTGAGGAATTCAAGAAGGTAGGCCTACTACTATATACGAATATAGTTATATAGTTCATCTTATAAGATAATATTATTTTCATAAATTACAGAGGTCAGTTCACTTCTATTTAAATGTAAATTTAGTATTTACATTTTTGGATATTTATTGCTGCTGTAACGCCTTTATCTCCCCTCAGGGATTAATAAAGTACCTACCTATCTATCTTCTAAATTGGCTGGTGATACTGTCACTAGCAGAACAGAAAGCACTCACATACACAAAACTCCTATTCTGCCATTTTATCATTTGCTGAATGCTTTCAATTTCTAGTACCAACTGGACAGTGAGCAGCTGTCTGAGACGCTGACCAGACTCAACAGCAGCCTGGATCCCAACATCACTAACAAGAAGAGCAACTCTGAGAACCTGCTACAGCTCGAGGTACACAGAGGGTCTATACTTAAAGAATGGTCACATGCTTACTTACTGTATACTAGTGGTTCCCAACGTTCCTTGAAACAAGACTAGGTGTGCTGTGAAATTCCTGCCATAGGTTGCTAATATAATTGATACATGATTCACGTTATTATTGATTCATTGTTCTGCATAATGCAAGTTCTTACTCCGTTTCAATACACATGACTCATGAAATAAAATCGGATTTTAATTAACCTGTAGCCATGTGATACTTTTTTTGACAGTCTGCTCTGTGTGAAATATTGCAGAAATTGCAAATAACCTAGCATATATAATATCCCGGGGTGTGACATTTTTCATAATCATGCCCTACAACTTTGAGTTGCCTTGGCCCCAAAAAGTTTGGGGAACAGAAACATTGACTCATACAGTCCATTTGGGAAAAAACATGTTCTGCCAATGAAGAGAAAACTCATTTAATTTCTTAAGATATGAATCCCGAAAATGTATGTATAGGCCTTCATCACAGAGGTGTAGTAGTAGGGATGGAAACAGGTGTGGCTCATTAAGTTAATGATGGGACCTTCAGTGTGCCAGTGCACATAATTAACAAGATACACCTGTGTTCACCCCGACTATTACACCTCGGTGATAAAGGCCTGTTGTTATTGAAACAGAGCCTGATATATACAGTCAGGTTCATTTCAAGGATATGGATAACAATGTCTGTCTGTCTGTCTGTCTGTCTGTCGCAGACGGAGGAGAAGTCTGTTCAGCGCAGCGCAGCATTGCTAGCTGACCTGAGGAGGCGCAGCACCTTCATCGCACCCCTGAAACTCCGCCGCGTCGCGCCCACCAGAGCCATCACTGTGGAGTCTCTCTGTGACTGGGAGACGGATAAGGTACCTGCCTGACCCCTGACCTTTCACCTTTCATGCTCAAAGAGATACTCGCATTATTATGAACAAGTTCATAAATGAGGAAATAAAGTAAAAAAGTAAAGTAAAGAAAAATACACTTTTAATTTATGAATAAATGAAAGCAGTTATTTTAAGTTAACCCTGCACATGCGGGGCAAAAGGGGCCTGATATATTACTGTGATAGACTTTAGAATGATACAATGTTTAACTTACTTTAATTTGGCTTCATTGGCTCCGTTAAACGCCACATTTGCCTGCCAACGATCCTTTTTACAAAACACACAAATAACAAACCCTGATTCATAATGGGTTTTTTCCCATCTCTCTAGGCCACTCTGACCAGAGAGGAGAGGTTCACCCTGAAGTCCAACTGCGACATCGAGAACTGGAACGTTGTGTCCCGCGATGGCTCAACGAAGACCTTCCCAGGAGTTTGCTTCATCATCCCCCCACCTGATCCCGAAGCTATCAACAATGTGGACATGTAAGAACCTTCTGAAACTGGCATTCCTCTGTTATGTCTTTTCACGTGCACAAGACTAGGTCAAGACTAGTCCAAGTCTGTGTCCCAAGTCATTCTGTGGCCCAGTTCCGGGAATAGTTTGACGAACTCCCTCCTATCCCGACCATGAACACACTTTTGCTACTGTCTCTAATGTTTACATTTATTTTTGCATCTACAATTTTTCTACTTGTATTGTGTTTATAGATATATTTTCTTTTACATATTTGTAACTTTATTGTTTGCAATTGAGTTATCAACTGTGGCGCACACATTTCTTGTCTGGGATCAAGTACTATGTTATCTTATCTCATTCACACCAACACCAAACACACACTGTAATGATCTTAATTCAAACAGCCACAGCAGTTGAATAAGTAAGCGCTCAGAAATTAGCAGAATCCAATGACAGAAATTACCTGGTTTGGGTATTAGGTTAGAGAAGGTTGGCTCCACCTGCTCTGTACACCCCCCTGTGCCTCCCGAGTTTGACTCTCTCTCTCTCTGTCTCTCTCTAGGCTGGGTGGCGAACTGGCTGACATAAAGAAGAGAAGAGCTGCTTTGGCGGCATCTCTGAAAAACCACAACACAGAGTCCACCAGACTGCAGCAAGCAGGTGCAGACCCATCACACAGCATGACTCACTGATGATGTCACGTTCACTTCATTACCAACAGACCCTTTTCAAAGGGGCGTTAGGTGTCGCTCGTAATACCAATTATGGGCCTGCTACTTTTATGTACCAGGACACGGGTAGTAGACTAAACAAGTGGAGATAAGTCTACTATCCGTACACCTGGTACATTAAAGTAATAGACCCAAGATTAGTATTATGGGCGACACCAGTGTTTGTCCTTCGACGATGCCTCTGTGAAAAGGGTGTATTGAACAGAAAGATGACTCTTATTAAAGGAAAACCTAATGTAAATTTAGTATTTACATTTTTGGATATTTATTGCTGCTGTAACGCCTTTATCTCCCCTCAGGGATTAATAAAGTACCTACCTATCTATCTTCTAAATTGGCTGGTGATACTGTCACTAGCAGAACAGAAAGCACTCACATACACAAAGTGTTAGTATTAGTATTATTACTATTATTAGTATTATGGGCGACACCAGTGTTTGTCCTTCGACGACGCCTCTGTGAAAAGGGTGTATTGAACAGAAAGATGACTCTTATTAAAGGAAAACCTAACCTAAACCTAAAACTACTTATTTTAGATAAAATGTGATGTAGTGGGTTACATCGTAGTGTCATGGATTGATTGTTGCAAAAACATAGGATAAGATGTAAATATGGACTCAAATTGCCCTCTATAGGTTAACAGGGTAATTGTCACTGGTAGTCTTGGGTTACCAGGTAATGTTTTCTGACAACACCCCCTCCACCAAATCTGATAGCAAGTGGAAATAGTGAAAGCCTCCATTAAACATTGATATTGCCCCACCCCTAAATGAAAAAAAGTGTCTTGATGTGCGCAAGAAGCATGTATTTTCGGGTAGTGTAGCTCAAGTGAGGGTGTTTGATTGTTCTATAAGTACTATCTATCTATCAATTCAGCCCCAGTGTCTGCCGCTCCATTGGACCCTAAAGCGGTGGCTCTGGCCGACCAGTTGGACAAGCTGGACAGTGACCTGGCCCAGACGGAGCAGGACATCCTGAGCCGGCTACGAGCCCCTCTGGACCGTGGTGACTCGTCGGGGGATCTGACCAAGCGACTGAGGGAACAAGAGGTGCGTGAGCTGGGGGAGAGACAAAGGATGTTTTAACATTATAACTAATTTTTGTTTTGCCAGTCCACCTACAGGCTGTATGGTATCGTAACATGTTCCCTTTTGTTTTGTGACTTCTTTTATTGTAGAAAGCATCCAAGGCCATCAAGGCTCTGGAGCAGCAGAACATGGCCGCCCAGGCCGACCTGCAGTCCCTCCTGGCCAAAGACGCCAGCATCACTTCCTCCGCTCTCCCGCTCAAACTCACCGAAGCCAACAACAAGAAGGACAGTATTGCCGGCTTGGCCGACCTCTATACCAAGAAGTAAGTCAGGCTATCTGCCTGTCACAAAGTGTTCAGTCTTGTGAAATATTTGTCTTTGTGAATGATGAAAATGGCAGACCTGGAAATACAGGTGGTGCATGAAAAAAAAAGGTTGTTCCAATCGTTGCCTTGGTGTTTTCTCTGCAGAGCGAATGCGTCTCTGAACCTGGAGAACCAGATCAGGAAGGTGGACGGCCTAGTCTCTGGTTTCGAGAAGAGTCTCTGTGAAGATGGTGCGATTCCTGACACCCCAAATGTCCTCCAGAAACGTACCCAAGAGATCCAGGTAAGACATGCATAGAAACTGTGATCCTTCGCTGATGGCAGCTAACAGCTCAGTGTAGATAGAGCAGGAGGGATACAACACACAGCGACAAAAATGCAGAAGTTGAGAGATGAAGAGATGGTAGAATTGATAATTGTATGCACTTTTGTAAATGAGACATTACTGTGTGGACATAATAACCTTTAGTTATTATGCCCACACAGTAATGTCTCATGTCTCACTGTGTGGACATGACATGACATGACGTGAACCTCTAGTCTCCACATAGGTACCATATACATATATATACCATATACTGTGACACCTGACATCTGTCAACAACAACAACAAAGTTCCTCTAGAATTCTAGAATTAGAATAGAACAACACATGCACCATACAATTTTAAAAGCTTTCTAAAGACTTTCCACTACCCTACCCTGTGCAGAGCCTGCGCACGGCCGTGTTGGGGAGCCGGGACGAGGTGAAGAACCTGGGTCTGAACCTGGAGCAAACGGAGCAGCTCTGTAGTTCGCTGCAGCAAGGCTACCAGGAATACTGTCCCGATATCCGGCGTCAGGGCACGCAGGTCAAGCAGCTGCAGAACCGCTACACTAACGTCAGCAACCAGCTGACAGAGAGGTGAGGAAGTGGAACCACCAAAAAAACGCTGTAACTACAAATCAAGATTGATGAGTTTAGCTGTGTGTTATCATTGGAAGTTTTCATAATATACAATCCATTGTCCTCTCAGAGAAAACCTTTTGCAAGAGTCTTCGACCAAGTACCAGGAGTTCCAAGCGACAAGCAAGTCTCTGAACTCCTTCCTGGACAGCATGCCTGTGAACCAGGTCAGCCCCAGTGATGACCAGGCACAGGTTAACGCCAAGGAGATCTCCCAGAAGGTACGTCTGGCCACACCAACCAACCTTTCAGTGTTTCTCCTCAAAAATGTTTATTTAAAAGTTTTAATTATTTTTGCCAGTATTATTCGAGAGATGGTATTTGAATGAATTGAATGAAGAATGAAGAATGAAGTGTTGGATCTTCTGTCAGAAATTACTCATGTCATAGATAGGATACGATTTATTGCATGAAACGGTAATACACTTTAGTTTGGCCGTATGGTTCCACTCTTTTAGGGCGCTCCTTGATGTAGGATTTAATGCATGACATACAGATGTCAGATACAGCAGACCAACAGGGAGCACTATATACGATCCCCCCATGGGGTACATCAGATATCTCATCCCATTGTGTAGGTTACATAGAATAAAGAGCAGTACCAAAGCAGGTGGAGGCTGGGGTGGTGATGCTTAACTTCGCAGAGAGTGTGCGTGTGAGATGGAAGGTCTTAAATTGACCACCTATCAGTGTACGTGCTTTTGACTGGATGGCGTTGCCTGTCAGCTAGGCGGCTCATGACTAGAGTCTCCCGCCAGAACTAGCCACACCCATTTATTATACAGACCATCTTGGGGATTTACCCAATGATATGCATATTATTATTATTATTGAACATTGAATTTATGCTTCCATTTCAGCGGGTGGTGGAGGACCTGCAGAGGAAGGGGGATGATATGGACAGGGTGGTTGACCTGTCTCAGGACCTGCAGAGTTTACTCAGTGTAAGCCTTGATTCATGATGATAATGATGATAATAAAGTCCTCCACTATACAAATCTAGGACAAAATTATAAAAATGTTTTAATAAGCTGTTATATTGACATATAATGTATTCATATTTTCTTTCATTTTGTACTTTTTGTACTTAATTCAAGCACACTGTGATGTGAGACTTTGTTTGAATTTTGTTGGAACACGAACTGTAATATAGAAATGTAACTAACAGCTACAAATATTTTATGGAGAATTAAATATGAAAACATTAATATTTCCCCTGTTCATATCATGCAGGTTTATGAGGCCAATGCTGACAAATATAACAGTACCGTAGAGGATGCCGGAGCCACAGTTGCAAAGAGACCTTATGAACTTACACTTGTTGATGCAGTGCAGCAGCAGGTAACATTGACAATATTTCACATTACAGATTTCACATGGATCATAATAATTCACCAATTAAATGATTTCTTAAATTATTATTTAAAATATTTCTGGCGGAACATTGCATGACTATTTTTACTTTTATTGTTTTCAGGAAAAGGCTTTAGTAAACCACTATGCTGAAGCTTCTGCTGAGAACACCCAGCGTCTCAACCAAATGAGCTTGTCTAAGAATCTAATTGCACTGGTAAGAGAACATAACATAAGATATGATTTTATAAATAAAACACAGGGTTACCAAAAATGTGCTGTCTTTTGCTGTCTATCATTGTTCATGATGATAATAATAATAATAATAATAATAATAATAATAATTAGAATGACTGGGTTGAATGGGTTTCTGTGCAAAAAACGTGAATAGTATTTTATGTGCAATGCCATAAAAAATTGATTTGCAATTTTATTTACATACTTATTTATGTACTTTTTAATCTTCTTCTAGAATGAAGAAAAAGTACAACTGGTAGAGCAAAACGTTCAACTGCAGAGCCAACAGAGGAGTAACTTTGAGGTAGACAGTCTGAAGAAAGAGCTGGAGGAGGAGAAGGACAGACTCACTCATACCGAGACAGAGTTGAGGACATTCAAGAGTAGGATGATGTCGCTGAAGAGTCGACGGGGAGTGGAGCGTGTCGAGGAAAAGGAAGTGCTGCAATATTACAGAGACCCAAAGCTGGAGACGGATCTGGACGATTTCCAAAATAAGTTGCACGAGGAGTCCCTGAAGCTCAGCACACTGCAGAGTGAGATTGAGGTGATCACCGGGAAAATTACTGCCACGGAAGGCACGCTAAAAAACTCCACTCCCAAACTGGTGACCAGAGAGGTGACAGAGTTTGAGAAAGATCCTCAGATGGACATCGAGGCAGCCAAACTGAAATCAGAAATAGTGAGGCTGAAGGATGAAATGAGGGTGAGAGAGGGGGAAACCATTCAGATGAAGACTGAGGTCACCATTCTGCAGGCAAAGAAGCCCAACATCAAACAACGGGTGGTGAAGAAAGAAGTGGTCAAAGTTGAAAAGGATCCGACCATGCTGAGGGCTGTCCGCAGCTTTGAGACGGAGATCACAGACGAAGGCAACAAGAGCAAGCTGATCAACGATGACATCTTCCAGACAAGGAGCCAGATAAATTCATTGGAGAGAATCATTCAAACTATCCAGCCAAAGGTTATCATTAAGGAAGTGAAAAAGATCGAACAAGACCCTGAGCTCATAAATGAAGCAAAGAAAATAAAGTCTAACACTGAGGAGGAGAAGATTGAAAACCTTAACTTATCCAGGGAGATTACAGAGCTCCAAAGCAGGTATCGTGAAGTGCAAGGCTGGAAGCCACGAATTGAGACAAATGAAATTGTCAACGAGATTTACCGCATCGATCCCAATACAGAGATGGAGATAATGCGCATAAAGAAAGAGATACAAGAGTCCAGCAAGCAGCGCTTGGACTTGGAGAGGCAGATTGCCCTTGTCTCGTCCGATTTGAATGTCCTCCGTTCTGAGAAGCCCCGGGTGGAGCTGAGGGAGGTCCTACAAGAGGTGGTAAAGGAGGAGAGGAGCCCAGAAAACAAGAGGGAGATCCAGCGGCTCAACGACCAGGTGTACCAACTACAGAACTCATACGACTCCATCTTGGAGATGCTGAGGATCCGCAGGAAGGAAAGGGACGAATGGAAGGCGGAGAAGTCCAAGGTGGAGACCAGGCTCCTCACCAGAGAGGTCATCAAGTACGAGGATGACCCGCTCATCGAGAAAGAGGCAGACCGCCTGAGGAAGGAGGTGCGTGATGAGACGCAGGTACGCCGCACCATTGAAGAAATGGTGTTTGACCTGCAAAACAAGTACATACTCCTCGAGCGACAGAAACCCGAGGAGAAAGTGGTCATCCAGGAGGTGGTGCGCCTCCAGAAGGATCCAAGGTTGATGATTGAGCATGACAAGCTTGGCAGGAACCTCGACGATGAGGTCAAGTCCCGGCGCCGGACAGAACTGGAGCTGCAGCAGCTGAGAACCAAGGTGGAGGACATGGAGAGGATTCTGAGAGAGAGCGATGAGCGCCAGAGGAAGATCCAGGTGGAGTCTGAACTCAGAGAAATCAGACTTCGCATTACGCAGCTTGAAAATGCTCCACCACCAGTTGAGGAGAGCATTGTTGTTGAAGAGGTGCTGAAAGTTGAGAGAGACCCCAAGTTGGAGAGGATGACCAGTGGGCTGCGGTCTGACATGGACAAGGAGACCAGCGAAATCCTTCGTTTCCAGAGGGAAGTCAGGAATATTAACGCAAGGCTTGAAATCCTCCAGCGGGAAAAGTCTGGTGAGAAGACGGTGTACAAGGAAGTTGTCCGTGTTGAGAAGGATCAGGCGGTAGAGGCCGAAAGAGACCGCCTCAGGGAACAAGTATCCCGTGAAAGGTTTACCAGGCAAGATGTGGAGGATGAAATCAGACGACTCAATGACAAAACCAACTTCTTCCTTTCATCCAAGTCCAGTAATTCACGAGAGGAGACAAACCTCACTGGGAACCGAGATGCACTACAGAGAGAAAATGACATGTTGATTCGGGAGCTAAGAACCCTTGAATCTGAAAAACATGACATTGGCTTGTCATTCCATCAGCAGACGAGGCTGATGAGTGAGAGAACCCAAATTAACA
The DNA here is from genome assembly GCA_900303225.1 of Laemonema laureysi. Taxonomy (NCBI): domain Eukaryota; kingdom Metazoa; phylum Chordata; class Actinopteri; order Gadiformes; family Moridae; genus Laemonema; species Laemonema laureysi. Next base: position 22,688 of record OMNS01029714.1, on the reverse strand, counting down.
AGCAGAGGAGCATCAAGATGGATTCTGACGTCCATCGCTTGGAGAGGGAGATCCTGAGTGAGAAAGACAAAATCCACTTGTGCGACAGCACCATACGGGAGCTTCTCCTCGAACTGGAGAAAGAGGAAAATGCGGAGACCAGAACCAAAGAGAGTCACGTTTCCACTAAAATCACCATTTTGGATCCAGACACAGGCATGGACCTGTCCCCCTATGACGCCTACGTGCAGGGCCTCATCGACCGTAAACAGTACATCCACCTGCAGGAGCTTGAGTGTGACTGGGAGGAGATAACTTCGATGGGACCGGATGGGGAGACATCTCTAATCCAGGACCGTAAGAGTGGCAAGCAGTATTCTATCAAAGATGCCCTTAGGAATGGTCAACTGACACAGTACGATCTGCAGAAATACAAAGATGGCAAAATGCCCATCTCAGAGTTTGCCTTACTCGTTGCTGGAGACAACAAAAAAACCCAACCGCCAATCAACTCAATCATCCCCAGCTCCATCACTTCCAGCTCCATCACTTCTGTGAAATCCGCCCCTTCTACATCCATTACTGCTTCTACTGAAATATACCCAATCGCTGGGGTGATCGACACAAACACTGGCACTTGCTTCACACTACGCAGTGCCAGCATGCGTAAGATGATAGACAGCACCACAGCCCAACGGCTTCTGGAAGCTCAGGCAGCCACGGGAGGCATTATCGATATCAACACCAAAGAGAGACACGCAGTCCATAGGGCTGCCGACAGGGGCCTCATTGAGACAAGTCAACTCCAGCGGCTGCTCAACGCTCAGAAGGCCTTCACTGGTGTCGAAGATCCCAGGACCAGGGAGCTCTTGTCCGTGGGGGAGGCCGTTCAGAAAGGCTGGATGCCCAAGGAGACAGCCATTCGCTACATGGAGGCGCAGCACCTGACAGGTGGGCTGGTCAACCCCAAAACCAGCCAGCGGGTGAGCATCCTGGATGCCATAGGAGCCAAGATGATTGACAATGACATGCTGAGAGATCTGCAGGCGGAAACCTACTATGCCAAGGAGATCACAGACCCACTCACCAAGGAGAAGATCAACTACAAGCAGGCCATGGATCGTGCCCAGATAGACCCAGTTTCAGGCCTACCGATGCTGCCTACATCGTCTAAAGATTCAAGTTACACACCTGTGTACAATTCCTCTAAATACTCCAGATACTAGACACGTTTACAATATTCTTGGAGAGTAATCTAGTCTAGTGGCTGATGAAATTGTGCTGTGCAAAAAGAAAAAAAAAAGAAAAAAACAATTTCTATTTGATACATAGGTTATTATTACTGAGTAGGCTGATTTGGGGTGTTTGCAACCATAGTTACAAAAATGTCTAAAGGTTAAAAACATGCTATGGCTACTCTTTTTACTCAAAATATATCCTTTGAATATATAATTTAATCTACACCAAAAATAATATTGTGCATCAAAAGATAAAATCGTGATTTTTAATCTATCAACTGTCAGCTACAACGAGCAACAGTAGCATCAAACCCTTTTTTGTGTACAATGATTTCTGGATCTTAACCTTTAGATGGGAGTAAACTAAGTCATAGTTAAGTTTGAAGGGGCTCGAATGTAATTTTTCAAACTCTTAACTCTACTTCCTATCATTATACATGCTGCTTTTGAATTGCTTGTTTACTTGTCTAATGTGGGAAAAAAGTATTTTTTGATCTTATTTAAAGAATATATATCAAAGAGAGGTCTGTGTTCTATTGTTTTATTTCTTGTTTTATTGTGGAAGGGACATGGTGCAATGCTAACCAAGATTGATTTTTTTCATGTACTACTCCTCCAGTCTTGTTCTATACCTAATATGAATATACATTTAAATTATACACTGTACAACCAGGTATCGCAAACAAAATAAACACAGAGACCTTGCTTTGTGTAAAAAAAATAAAGAAATATCAACAGAAATTCCTGTGTATGTCCTGAAAGGGTTATTGTTATTATATACATAAATGTAGCATTTTAAAGTTTTGCATATATATACACACACACACACACACACACACACACACACACACACACACACAGCCCTGATCGCTTCACCCTA